>JANKOE010000008.1:5940279-5967581 GCA_026284465.1 Erythroxylum citrifolium
ACAACGCTGTTAATGAAATCAGCAGTAACTCCTAAAAACGGGCACACCGCCGCATCTAAATCTTACTGCAACAGGGAGGACATTGTAGCATCAAACATGGTCAGACTAAGAAAACGACGCAGTTTCAGAGATTTAGAGCGGACATTCCAATTTGTCGCTAATAGTGTTTTTGTGACTATGAGAGATACAAAAGAAAGGCAGTGAGGCCGTGATGAAGGTTAGCTTCCTGTGTGTCTGAGGTTGAGAGTTTTAGGTTTCTTTACTTATGGCGGGAGTAGGAGTGATTTGGTGGGGTCAGGTTCACCGAAACTGACGTGTGACCTTTGCTCAGTCAACTTCCATCGACTGGAAATTGAAGACGTAAATTAAAAAAAACATTTGCAAAAGTTAATCTTTTTAAGAGAGGGTTTGACGCGAATTCCACTTGTTTTTTCAGCTCATATATTGAGATTGGTAATCATGTGTTCGGGTCATTGTCATAGAGCATTATTGTGTTGGAGTATTGCCGGTTTTCTTGCACCTCTCATAAACGTCACTTTTATTGATTTGTTTATGCAAATTTGAGAGAACCATGGCCAAGAAAGAGCAGAGTTTGCTGCTTACATAGCATGGAATTTGTGGCGGTCAAGGAACTGACTTCGGTTGGTCTACAAAATTTATCTCACCGAATCAGATTGTAAATCTTGTCGCTGTGCGGCTTGTTACCTGCGCGGTCTCTCTCACGTTTGCGAGAGTCTGCAGGTGCTAGCAGCAGCGTTGGTACTTCTAGTCTACCTGTTTGTGTTAATCTTGAAAGTTTGAGTTGGCAAGCTTTTTGTGATGGAGCCTTATTTTAAGTTGAAGATGCAACTGGCAGTGGAGTGGTTTTCAAAGATAGTAAAGGGGGGTTTCTTCAAACTTTATCCAGCCATTTTGTAGGTTGTAAATCTCCGGCAACGGCTGAAGCTTTGACATTAAGAACGATGTTGCAATTCGTCTTAGCCCACTACCAATTAAGCGGTTATATTTTTATTGATTGTCAAGCTTTATTTTCTGCACTTAACTCTCAATTCTTAGACTTTTCTAAGTTTGGTATTACTGTGTTGGATTGTAAGAAATTACTAGAGATACGCCCGGATATCCAAGTTCGATGGATATGTCACATTATAAATGGTACTGATCATTCTCTTGCTCAAGCATTTATTCATTTTTCACCGCTATATATTTGGAGAACTATTCCAACAGTTCTCCACTCTCATTATCATTAATCTAAGTGTGGGATCTTCTACTATTACAAAAAAAAGGGCTTTGAGTGTATTTCTTAACTCGGTCGTGTTAACGAAAGAAATAAAATAATTGACATGACTCAATGATTGTATTATTTCTGCATAAGGAAGGGGACAATCGTGAGATGTAACAAAAGTCAATAAATGGAGTGGGCAGTAATAGAAGTGGAGAAGGCACTGATATCTCATGGCTGGTTATCTTTTTTCCATGAGATATCAGTGCCTTCACGGCTTCACATGCATCATCACCCCGTGAATGAAGAAAAAATCTAAAGCCATTTTTGATGAGACAGACAGTAACTAAAGTTACTAAACTCATAATTTACAATTTGTTTATTTAAATTTAATTCAAATCAAATTTATTTATATACTAAATTGAATCATCTTGTATATTATTTTTAATAAAAATTTAAAAATTACTAAAAAATTAATTTTTAAAAATATATTAAGGAAACATGAGAGAGTAAGGTAATGATATAATATAAAATATTGGAGATACAGAAACAAGCCAAGCCAAACCAAACCAAGCCCCTTCCCTTGCTTCTTTTGTTTGTTTGTTTGTTTTTTTTTGTGGTTTCACTTGCTTCTTTTAATACAAGGACTAAGGAAAGAGAGTGAAGTCATATCTTAACTTTCCAAGTTCTTCTTCTAGCCTTTACAACGTTATAAAGTACCAAAACTAGAATCACACAAGGCGTGCCCAAAGCAAGGACTCTCCAACTGGAAACCATGTTCTTCAACCCCTCCTGCAGTTTAGAAGCCATAAGTACTCAACACCATAAACAAATTCTTAACAGAAGCCTGTTTGTCACTGCTCTCAATTCTCAACTTGCTTTTATCACAAAATGTTAACGAGAATATAACAATAAATAAGATCATGATCAAGACTTCAGAAGGAGCAGAATTAGTGCAAGTCTACAATATTTGCGGTCAAATATCATGAAAGATTCGGTGCCTACAAGCATGATACGACAGATAAATACATACCCTGTTGACCAGCTTTTGCATTGTTAGTTTGTGTTGCTTTGCGAAGATGTCCTTAGCATATTTATAAAGCTCCAAATCAAGGTCATTTAATGATCTTATCTGCTCTAATACCACCTCAGGGACCTTAAGACGATCCTGACAAACATAGAAGTCTGTCTAAATTAAGCTAGCTTAGCACAGCAACTTCCAACAGCAATGTAACTGCTTGAACAAGTATTTCAAGATGAAGAAACTGACATGTGAAAAGACTCTATATAAGTTCTACAATATTCTCCATCAACTATTAAGTTCGGTAACAGAAACGTAATATTGATGACAGACAATAGAAACACAAATGAACAACTAGATATTGAAATAATAATACAGGGATTTCATTCTCTTAAAAAACTTTGGCAGAATAAGGATGAGAGGGGTTTAAACGATTAAAGAAGGGATGGGAAAGATTAGAAAATAAAGCTAATTGCTTGAGGTGTGATTCAGAAAACAAAGAAAAACAATATAGAACAAACGTGTGAGATGAAAAACACTCTAATAACAATGGGTCAATAAGTCTGCCTTTAGGGAAACACAAATGAACAAAAAAGGAAAATGCATATACACCTCCTTTGAGAAGTTTGCAGGTGCAATTCTCTTCAACGAATTGATACGACGACGAGTCTGGGTCTTCCGTAAGCTAGAAATGCAGTCTCCATATGCATCCATAAGTTTTTCAACAGTAATCTATTAAGGCAGAAGAGTGAATTTATAATAAATTTAATTTACACTGTAATGAAAACAGAACATACAATATGTCTGGCGACAAAATGCCTTACATTCTCATTTTTCCCATCCACGTCATCTGTCGAAGAAACTTCATTAGCCTTTTGGTCTGAGGAGTCATTCTGACAAGTCAAAAGAAACAAACAAGTGTTTCTTTTGTAATTGATATTCAATTACCAACTTATATCAAATGCAAAAAGAGTTCACTATTCCTAACCTGATGATCGTCATCCTCGTCATGCCTTGAATCTGAAACCAGAGAGCTCTGCTCTGTACCATAACATGAACTTCATTTAGAATGAACTGAACCATCAAAAGTCAAAAATTACAGAACATGGATTTGCTTGACATGCTGACCTGATTTATCATCAGCTACATTATCTGCACTGACGTTCAATGCTAGTGCCTGAGAAATCACCTGTGCACCAACCACATGTGCAAACATTGTCGCAGATTCTTTGTGGTCCTCAGTAAGACCGACATATAACATATCATCCAACCTTCTCTGCAATATTTACAACCATCTACCATGAACACAATCATGAGGGAAAAAATATCAGAGATGCGATAACAAGACTGCATTCTTCAAGCAAGGGAAAACCTACAGTAAATACCTTTGCCACTTCAAGAACATCATTACCAAGAGCCTTGTATTTACGTACACACTTGCGCACTTCATGTGCTTCCATAAAATATGAGTTGTTTGTCAATCCAGCAATCTGTTGAGTTAAACACATTTTCAATATGAAGCGAAAGTGGAAAAGGAAGAAGAGCAATAACCAATTATGTCAATGTTATTGCACAATCCAGACTCCAGCTAAAATCCAAAAAATTCTATTAAAAACTTGAATATTCAGCATTCTGCAACAATAGAAATTTCTGTTCTAACCTGGTTTTCATTGCTTTTTTCCTTTTGGTGCACTCCTTCAATGCTACTTTATAGAAATATTTTTCTATAAGTTAAATCATTGATAATAAGCAAGATAAACCGTATGCCAGATTGTGGAGGCAGGGTTAACATACGATAGAAAGGCAAGATTTAACAGCTTTTGCAAAATTGCACGTAAACTAATTATTAGACATCTCCAATGAAAAGAAGCTTTATTCTATCAAGTAAACCAATCAAATGATTTTAAGGTCAAAATTCATGCAGAGAAAAACATAAATGCGCCATGACCTGTTTCTCTGTTAGTTGATATTCAGAGGACATTAAAGCTGCATCACTTGTATTTTAGATGACTAGAATATTCCAAGCCTAGTACTATAAGGAGGCAGCAAGAAAATACATCCAGCTTGAAATTGAAAAATGAATAGGCTTCAAGTGCCAAAGCTAAACTATGCAAGTACCTGGTACGTAGCTCCATTGTGAATGATGTCATGAGCTATTGGGTCATTGATATACTCATGTAAAGGCTTAACAAATTCCTCCATCTCGTATGGATTATAGCTCTTAACATCATTTGAGCCCCTAATTTTTCTAGCATCTCTCTGCAATATAAATAAAAGTTTTGTAAGAACCGCTAACGGCCATATGATATGTTACTTTGATGTAAATGATTGTGAGTGGATATCAAAGCATCGCTGCTTCATAAAGTCATCAAAAGAATATTGGATTATAGTACAGTCCGTGCACATGCAGGTTCTTTGATGCTACATAGACACAAATACACAGATAAAGACAATAGGCTCGTAGGGAAAACCACAAAATGAATCATTTTGAGAACAAAATTTGGCGAATGATTCAGAACCACAAAACCAAAAACAAGAGAATTGGGAGAGCAAAACCAAAAGAAGAAATGACTCCATAAACACAATATGATAAAAATATACCCTAGCAAAAAGGTCTTCCCTCATCCATGGAACCAAATACTTCCATGGCCATATATCCAGTGTACTAACTCCACGAGTCTTAGAGCGTAAACGGCCAGACATTTTTGTGGCAGAAGTCAAGTTGGGATGCACCAAGAATCTTGCCGCTACTTCAATAGAGAATTCATAAGTACTAAAGATTCGGTCAATTGGATTCCTAAGTATGGTGACCACTGAAGTTTTCTCTTTAGGAAGTTTGGACATCATGCTATAGTCATCATGAGTTACCAGCAGTCTGCACTTCTGTTTACTGCAAAAATGCAAATGTAACCAATTCAACTACCGCACGCAAAAAGTGAAGCAAGCACTTTTCTATTCTTTTTCTTTCATAAAGTCCATATACAAAACAGTATGATATAAGACTGACACACAGGTTGTTTCTTTCCTTTACAGGCATATCAAAATTGCAAACAAGTTAAGTTACTCCACTAAATGAGAATCTGGTAATAGTAATCAGATACACCACCATATTTTCAACTTAACAGGAGACACAAACAAAGATGTTTATTCTGTCCCAGAGAACAAGTGAAAGCCAGTAAATAATAAAAATGATCATGTTCCGAGCCGTGCTATGCTAGCTTATGAAGAAAGAATTGAACAACGAGCGATATCAACCCAGGGTATGACATCTATGTTTCCAAGAAAGACAACTACTAGCTCCTGAAACAATTATAACCAGAAATTGGCAACAAGACGAATGTAAATAAATAATTCCTGTTAAGTAGAAGCTTAAGTTTCCATTTAGCTCATTTAGACAAAAATCAAGAACAGCATACAGGGAAATGATACCTTGGATTGAACCGCAGCTTGTCATAAGAACGGGGGCATTCCTCATAGTTAGAATATAATTTCTTCAGAAAACTGCAAGTATATGTAGTAAGCCAAAGTTAAACAATCTGTGGGTGACACTACGACCAAATTTAGGTAATGTAAGAGGGAAAACTAATACGGAATTACCAATGGAAGTATGTACGTCCTCCGGTTCTTGGAATATGGAGGAAAAACAACAAATCTCGAAGTGTGTGCTTGTCCTCTTTAATTTCTTGCTCATTGGAAGACATGGCCCAACTTTTGACAATCTTCTCACAATGGCTAAAACCTTGATTAATGGAGGAAGCATTTGCTATTACAGAAGCAGAAGCATTCAAGTAAGCATAACCATTAGCCAAAATGGAGAGAAGGTAGACTTGTTCCAAAAGAACTTTTGTAGCAGTTTAAAAGTATAAAAGACCAAAGTCCTACATCTAGCACAATGTTACATAATAAGCTACGTCCACAACTGAAGGCCCTCAAAATATTTTCTGATTGCACCCAGTCCAAGTAGAACGAATTGGTGAGTCCATAGAGAGATTAAAACCTCCAAACATGGAAACATCATTCTCACTTGCTAAGATGACAATAAAAAGGCACAGTGGCAAGAAACCAACGACGTCCAGGTGAGCAGAAAAAAGGTTCACACCCTAAAAGGGAAATAAGTTAACAAAGCATCAAACCGTACCCAATCCCAGAAGCATCAGAAGCATAGCGAACTTTAAGGAAGGAGCCATCCACTTAGTTTCCCTTCAACCTCTGCCTGTAAACATGCGATAGAGCCTCTTTCATCACAAAATAAAGGAAGTAAGAAGAAATATAGTCAACGAAAAGGTACAAACTCGAAACACTTCCAATTGGAGAACTCTAAAATCTTGTTCAGTTTACGATCAACATACATGCTATACAAGAAACAGATGGTATTTACCTTCTGAAGATATCTAGTATTCGGTTTTGATGACTTAATTCCAATTCGATCAATTTAAACCAGACATTTCAATTTGATTTGCAACTTAAAGCTCATCATTCTCTCCTTAGACATAAAGTTAACCAAAGCCCTTTTCCAGACAAGCAAACAAGAAACGAGTGACAAAACAAGAGAGAAAGTAAAAGTAAAAAACCCACAAAAATTTCCAGGGTTAAGAGACTCCAAAAGCAGCAATGCTTAACAAGCCCAAGAAGCGGAAATATAGATTAGAGATTAACAACAAAGAAAAACGTTGTCATCCACCAATGTCAATTCCCCATTAAAAAAACAAAAAGGTGACAACAAGTAGTGGCGTACCTGTATCGAGCCTAGGGATCTCGTGTTCATAAATTCTTCAGACCTTCTTTGGGACTCTACCAAAAAACCACAACCCAATTACGATAGGGTCCCACACAAGCTCAATCCCTCAATCAAAACCAAATCTTTCCGAATCAAACCCAAAATTTTGTCGCTATCCAAGCACAACTGACTTCACCACTTAAAAAGATCACAACTTTTTCCCCATTAAATTATACAATCAAACCCAAGAGCTACTGAGATCCTCTCTCTTGAACTGCAAAGTGTGTGAGAGAGTAGGTGAAAGCAACGCGGATTCGGATTTCGGAGACTTCCATCTATCTAGTCCTCCGAAACGTACACATTAAATGACCCAGTGTTTTCCTTCTTTCGGAGAAACACTAGGAAATAATGACTCAGAAGTGCCGGATTTTGAACAGGTAAATTGGTCAAACTGGTAGTGAATGTTGTCTATGTGGTTATCACATTTGGTCAACAATTATGACATCCTGCCGTTTGGAATTCATTAGTTTTCAATTCATACGTTTAAAATGCTAAAAAAAGAGGTGACTTGAATTCAATTACTTAATTGAATCTTATTTTTTTTATGAATTCAATTCATATCTTAAATTATGTGAATTGAAGAGTTAATTTTTTTCAAAACATTAATTTTTTTTTCCAAATATACACATCATAAATATACAAATTACTACAAAACATATACACATTGATTGCATACTATTTTTAGTTAAGGATAAAAAAGTCATACAAAATAGTTGAATTTATTTTTATTGTGTTCCGAACAATATAATTTAATTCAATTCAAATATTTATAGATTTATTCTAATTATTGTAAATCGAATTTAATTCAATCCCACAAGTGTAATTGAATCCAATTCGTCAATGAATCTAATTCGAAAATTTCAAATAAGAACATTTATTAATGCATTTGCATTAACTTGTACTTTCCTTCGTTATTTTTATTGTCAATTGTATTAGTATATAGTAACTTCTTTTAAATATATAACGCTTTTGGTTGTAAAAATTCACATTTAAATAAATAAATAAATAAAATTTGAATTTCGCAGTTGGTTAATAATAGAAACTTTTATGACATTAGTACATACGATTCGGGATTTTAGGGCATTTTTCTTTTATCTTAGTAATTATTAAATTACCGGAATATATAAAATTAAATCCAAATAACAGAAATTATGTCACTTGTTCCAAATTAGGAAATAATAAGATCTAACCAATAATTAAAAAACTAAATCAATTTGATCGATTGAAAAGTAAAAAATTTTAATTATTCAACTTCTAAATTCGGTTTATTTTATAACTCTTGTTATTAAAAATCGACCGATCTATTAATTCATATATCAGTTTTTATAAACTAACAAACTTTTATAAATAAAAAAATACTAATTAGTTTTCATTAGATTGTCTTCTTATTCAATTTAATTTCAATATCTTTAATAGATAGAGATAGTTTTCTTCTTTAATCCTATTTTAGGTTCTTCAATTTTATTCATCATATCTAGACCTCGTGTATGAATTTTTATTAGGTTGTTGTTCTTTTATGATAATTTAATGCTAGTTGAATTTTTAAACTTTTTATTTTATTAGTTTAATTTTTTATTTTTTACATTGGATCTAAAAATTAGAATTGGCAATAAAATAACAAAATTCTATCTAATTTATAATTTATAATTAAATTTAAATTTAAATTTAAAGACTGGTATAAAAATCTAAAAGACCTCAAAATTACATTATTAAACCGCCTCACAATTTAAACTTAACCAAAAGTTGAATCCAGCTGAGTTATGAGTTAATTTCTAGCTTAACCCAATCCAACTCTATATAACATAAAGTCCATTGAGAAATTATTATGAAAAGAAGAAAAAAAACTATAACAATATTTAAAAGTTACTGTTTACATTGAACGGTGATAATATTTTGGAATTACCAATTACCAAGCCGTAATTGTGGGGCCCACTTACCTCGCTACCAAAATCTCTTGATTCCCGAGCACATGAAATTCTTGTTGTTTCGAGTACGGTGTTTTAATAGAACTTTATTAAATTGTATTTATATATTTTTATAACATTTTCTGTTACATTAAATCTCATTTATTAATATAAATTTTATATAAATATGTAAATAGAATTTTTTTATTAAAGAGAAGCTAAATAAGCAGGTTACAAAACAAGTCTAGGGAAACAGATCTCCGACATATCCTCTAACAGGATACATTGGCATCCTATAGGTGCAGTCTCAAAATATGTGACACCAATGTCATAATATTTTGCCTGGGTGGTGAGTCAGTCAATGCATCTATTACTTTCTCGATAAATGTGTCGATGAATAACAGACCAGTTTCAGGTGAACAGTTCGAGGCTATCTGTTACGATAGGATTGAGTGTATGGGAGCGGGTGTCTGAGGAAGAGATGATCTTGTGCACCGCGAGCAAATCCACTTCCGGTTTGATCCGGCGGAAGCCCAGGCTCCAGGCAAGCGAGAGTCCAATAAAGACACCTCAGAGTTCTGCTGACAACGCAGCGCACCAGCCTAAGTTTTGTGTGAAGCCTCTAAGCTAGTTGTCGTCACTATCTCCGATGAGGCCACCTGCTGTAGCCAAGAGCTGGGCGCAATTGCATGCGCCATCTATATTTAGTTTTACCCAACCAGGCTAGGTCTACTCCAATCGATGAGCTGTTCTTAGCCGGGATGGGACCCGATGTTGGATTGGCTTTGCCACTTGATCGACTTATATATCTAATCTGCAAAAGACAAAATGGGGAAAATGGGTGATGTTGTCCAAATAAAATGAATGTCAAAGAGAGACTTATTCCTCCATGTCCAGAAGAACTAACAAGTCGTACCAAAAATAATTGCCTAATCACTGAAATTGCCAATGCTGTTGGAGGTTTGTGAGAATCCAGTTTCTAGTTGGCATAGAGAAGTGGCCAAAAGCAGCGAGGTTCATTGGGAAGACGTCCCACACTTGACGAGCTTTGGTGCAGTCCCTTACAGCATGGATAGATGATTCTTCGAGGGAACACTAGTGACAGGTGCCGTCAGAAGTGAGTTGTTTTCGGACTCGTTGTTGATTACTAAGCAAGCGATCTTTCGCTAGTGACCATAAGAACGAGTGAATACGTTGTGGCCCCGGGCACTGCCAAATTGTCTGCCAGACCCCATGAGTCGATTCGTCTTCATGGCCCATAAGCATAGAGTAAGTGGATGCAATGGTGAAGAGACCATTGTCGGATGCTCCCCAGATCAACTTATCCTGACCTACATACGGCTTTGGTGGAAACGTGCCGGCAATGGTTCGACAAACCAACGTTGGGAGATATGGTTAGACGGCTGCCCAATTCCAATTGCTAGTGGAATCCACTAATTGGTGGACACTGAGTCTAAGATGTGTTTCTGTGATAGGATGAGTAATATGGGAAATGAGTGGTCCAACTCCCATGATCCAAGGGTTGAGCCAGAAGTGTGTCGTATTGCCATCTCTGATCATCCATTTCATGCCTTGTGACACAATGTGCCATGTTGTCTTGATGCTCCGTCATACCATTGATCCCCCTGTGGTTGCAAACAAGGTGGGGAGGCTGTTGGCGTCAAATTTATATTTTCCAGAGAGCACCTGGGCCCATAAAATTTTAGGATTGGCGATCAAAGACCATCTAAGTTTTGCTAAGAAGACTTCATTTGTTTCCCTAGTTCTTCAAATGCCAAGACCCCCCAGCTCCTTTGATTTACAAACTTCCTCCTAGTTAACTAAGTGAATTGTTTTCCTGTCGCGACACGAGCACACAAACCGCGTGGCAATCGGACTGTCTGCATCGTGTGGCTCGAGATAGCTGCTAAAACTGAATTGGGCCAAGGTGATTCGGTCAGCGAAAGACAACATGTTGGGGGACCATCCTGATAAGTGTTGATGGACCCTATCTAGAATGTACCGATAAGTTCTTTTGCTGACTCGTTGGTACAGGAGAGGAACGCCAGGGTATCGACCGAGGTCATTAGTCATGTGGAACCCTAATTTGCAGCTTAAGGAGTGACAGGTCGAGGAAGGGGTATTCCTGAAGAAGTAGCATTTTATTAAATAGAATTTAATAAAACGTAAAACGTAACCGAAATAGAAACAGAGAGACTGTTACCATTCACGAAGGCCGACAGAGTTAAGAAGCCTTCCCGTGGACTATTGAGTGTTGACTCCTATCTCCATTTGACCTCTTTTGTTATTTCGGGAGTTTAATTGTTCTTCTCTTTTTACTATATATTTTTGTATTTAAATTTTATAAAAAATTATCTAAATAAATTTCTTTACCATATATTTTTGTATTTAAATTTTATAAAAATTATCTAAATAAATTTCTGAAATTTATTATTAATTTTAGTTATTTTGTGTTTTAAATTTATAAATATTATTTTAAATATATTTATTAAATAATTATCTAAGTTGAAATATTATTTTTCAAAAATGTAAATATAATAAAATAAAATAATCAAATTATATTATTCGTAAATTTTCTTGATAATTAATAAATAAAAACAAATCTTAAAATAATAAATTTTAAGATTTCCTAAACAGCGATTATGAAATAGAAAATTTTAAAATGTGAAGTTCCAAATTCCAAGTAATAATATTGGCATTAAAATTTAAAATAATATCAATAAAATTATAAAATTATAAATATTTTTTTACAAATTTGATTTATTTAATTATTTAATTTTAATAAAATATAAATACTAATTACAAATATTTAATAAAAGATTAACTAAATTAATTAATTAATTTATAAAACAATTTATCTTTAGTTTTATATAATGTTTAATTACTATCAATAATAAAATATAATTATTTAATATTAACAACTAAATGTATTTTCATTTTATTCGAACTAAAAACCCAAAAATCAGAAAGAAAAAAAATATTTGAACGACCTTTAATTTATTCTACAATATTATACCGTTATTGTCAATAAAATTAGTACCTAAGAGCAAATCCTTCTATCTCATTTCAACAAAAACATATAACTTAAGATTAAATTTTCCTAATTTAGAAATGGAATTTTTTTATTCCCAATTTATCGCTTCCAATGGAACATTGTTCAATTAGTAGAACTGAGATTTGGGATTGGGATTTCTAGGCGTTGTTAAAATTTTTAAGTGCCATCACCATTCAATCAGTGCGTGTACAAAAAGTACCCAAGTTGAGCGATCACGTTATCGCAACTAAGATTATCGCTCTTACCAAGTGGAGGAAGATTGGCACTAAATGATGAAGTGAAAGGTTTGTTTGTTCAGAAAATTTTGCCAGTGAACTTCGGAAAGCTATCAAATGTAGTACAGCAAGGTAAACCAAACGCTTGATGAAGGGTAACTAGAAATGCAAAAGAGAGAACTTTTGCCTTCCTTTTGGAGCAGAGTGACAATGGCAAATGTACGTGCAAAACTAATTTGTTGAATGAGCATTAAGCTTGGAACAGCATCTGTACAACAATGAATCAACTCTAGTGAGATATATATATATATATATGAAAGAATAAGACATTCGCTTGATACGGGCATATTCATTCGATTATCTTATCAGGACCTCTGATTCCAGACATCAGCATGATTTCAGTGGAACTGCTTTTGAGGCATCCAGGTGATTAAGGCGGCAAGTGCCAATAAGATACTCCGGGAGTTCCTCTTCTGTGTTTGCCTGTGTCAGAAAGATGGTTTCATGTGAAATGGGTGCGGAGTACCGCCAGGAACTTTTGTTAAAGACATACACGGAAATTATTGCATCTCAGGGAAATTGGGAAAACGAACTGATCTTTAGCTACACTAGGGACTCTTTTCTTTCTTTGGCCTAGGAATGATCAACACAATTTGGGAGAAACAATGTTTCTCAAACACAATCGTTGACTTATGTAAGAACAACGTTTCTTGTTATTTGGTCAACTAATGTTTGTTCAACTCAATTCAAACAGATAGTAGTTTACCTGAATCAAAAACGCCATTTCAATGACCAAGTTGCTGAGATAACCCAGAACAAGGCTGACAACACCCCTCGCCACTGTTGACGATCCAATGTCAACACCAAGCTGAATGAATCACAAAATTCAGAATTAGAAATCTTTTCTATCGACTCTCTCTCCCTTATTCAACCAAGGGACGGAAGTATCTATTGAGACTTTAATCAACAACTCCAACTTACTGTCTCTGTTCATACGCTTGCATAGGAATGGTAACCACTAATTATATGATCTACGTTGTGCATATAATGATTTCACCAGCTTACCTCTATGTAGTTATTTCCAACAAAATAATTCATTTCTAGTGCTTGCCCAATCAGGCATGCTTTCTTTCCTACACTCTGCTTGACAATCCATGAACCCTGAAGAAGCATAAGTTAATTCACGAATTAAATTTACAAAACTTTCCCAGATATTCATGACAAGATGAAGGTGACATTTCCAAAGACATTTAAAACATACAAGGCCTTAGGTTCAAGCATTTAAAATAATTTTGAGCTAGAAAAAGAAAACATAATAGTAGATGCAGAAAGAGAGAAATTTCTTCAGCTATTGCCTCATAGAAACTAGTGTTCTGTCAAATAACCAACACGTTAATGATGCTAAACACTACCTGAAGATAACATTCCCTTATAATCGCTTGAAATTCTATGTAGCTGTTAGGCATGAAGTGAACAAGCTGTATAGTAACTCAAAGAACTCGTTCACTGACCTTGGATATGTATGGTATGAGCTTAAACCTACAATTTCGAAATGCATCATCCCCCTTGACAAAGCTCTCCAGCAAGGGTGCTTCTTCCAATGGTGTTGTCATCATAAAGTACAGGGCAAGGCTATAGGTTGTGGAACCAGGGACCTGTTCCACAGTAATTGACCCACATATTTAGTAGACAAGAACAGTAATGAATGTGATTTAGATTTAGTTGACCAGGAGAATAGAAGCCTTCACTTGTATGTTTATAATGAAAAAGAACTCTGGTCCTCCTTGTGCTGCATATTTCTGCAATAAAACATTTGCAAGGTTCTTTCAAGTTAAAAAGATCATTTTGCAAAGGAGCATTACAGAAAAAAGATTATTCATGACTAATGTTCAAATTTAATAAACACCACAATATATCTGGAATACTACCTGAACAATGCTTCCAGGACGGCCAGCAAGATCATCTTCCCGCTTGTCAGATCTTAGCCAATCTGCAGCAACCATTTGCATCAATGTGCCTTTAGCCTTAACCTGGAAACAAAATAACAAAGTACTATTAATAGTTAATATCAGCCAGCACCTAGGACTACTTTTCTCAAGGTCAACATCACTTTGTATTAGCCCGCACCTTCTTCTGGTCTTGGAGGTAACTCTTTCCACGAATTAGAAAGCTAGAAGGATCAGCCATCGCCCAACTAGAAGGTAAAGTGTAGGTTGAGTCTTTTGGGAGCGTGGACCCATAACAGCAAGAAATACTGTCTTCTCTTGCCATCTCCTGTAAATCCATATAGCCCTTCTTCTGAACTGCAGCATGCATTAATGCATAAATATTATGAAACATAAAGGAAAGCAAGATATAAAACAATGGCATCAAGTTTTTTATTTCAATATTGATCACCAAAAATATGTAATACCTGCAAGATCATGCAATTTCTTCACAAAACCTGCAGCGGTAGATAATTTAGGCTGACGTAGGTCCTGCAATTATCAAAGTGATGAGCCAATTGAGAAATAAAGTTAGTCTTATGGAATTGAGCTCAAAATTACTAATGCTGATGAACAAGCAACGATAAAGAAAAGGATTTTAGAAGACATCATGCGACAGCAATAGCAATAATTAAGAAAGAAGGTGGAAAAACTAAAAGTGAGAATTACGAAGTCTGGGTCAGAATGTCTGCAATCTGCAAGTTAACCAGACAGACGAAAAGTAGAAAACTCTTTACAGTGGTAGTTCACCTGATACTGATACCACAAACTATGTCCAGATAGAACTAAAATTTGACAACATAAATATGAACACCAATTCACATAACTGTGCGACACTTTTATCGTGCTTGCAGAGAAGCTAGAAAAGTTATAGAAAAACATTGCAAACACTCCCTGCACCTAGCAGTAAGGCAATAACCCTCACCGAGAGCTCTACCATGATGTTAACATGCTTATTGTGCCTATAAGGCTAACTAAAACATGATACACAAGTATTGCACATTCATTGCCCTGGAGATCATGACATATGTTCCCTAGCCAAAATCCCAAATATTCCATGCACGGGAGATCAAGTAAAGAGAAAACCGAAAGAAGACAATTTGTTGAGAATACCTGAGTATACATTTCTGGACCAAAATCACAGTCCCATTCAGTTTCTGTTAGTTCATTATCTGATGGTTCTGGAACATCAAAAAACTCATCAGCACCGTCATTTAGGCCAACTAGGCTGGCATGTTCTGAAGCTGTATTATCAAGCTCTTCACATATATATTCCTTGGTCTTTCCACCATTTGTTGGTATTTGAGCATCAACTCTGTTTTGTTCTTCAACCTGGTGCAACGTAACACTGGTTGCCAACTCGCCTGAAGAAAAATCAGGAGGAAAGCAGTTCCCTATTTTCGTTCTGAACAATTCTCGCAATGCTGCAAAATTCATCAAATTTTACTTATAACTCAAAATCCAGTAGTTCATCGTATGTAGAAAAAGTAACTACTGACACAGAAACTCTAGATCAACAATTGAAGTCTACCAGCAACTCTCCCAAGCATCCGGATGGTTATAGATCGAGCTGCAGAAGTTTGTAGATACGATCTCCAAGATTTCCAGTCAATAGCAAGCATGTGCTTTACCACAGAACGTTTCCCTTGGTTCAAAGGAGAAATAACATATCCTCCACCTGCAAGATTGTGCAAATAGGATATCAATCCCTCACCATTACCAGAAGATTGTTATCAAATTATTGTGCTATTGTGCAGAACAAACTCTACTCCTAAATGACAAAACCTAAGCCTAGACAAAAAGGGTATATAATCTCAAAAGAATTCACAAAGTATGGTACCTGAATGACAAATACCAATACCTGGTTGCATTCTTTAACAAATCATACCCAGTTCCAAAATTTTTTGACATAGCAATTGAAGACTTTGAAGCACCAAGTAATTTCATTTCCACTTCTTTCTTATTTTGGTTACAAGATCAGTATAGAAAAGAGAAATAGCAGAAGTAAAAGGCATCCTTTTACTTTCAAATCGCAAGCGTACATTACTTTTAAGGCAGGCACGGATATAGCCTCTTTGGGTTGGACACTTCTTGTGAAACACGGAATGATAGAGAATAACTGCAAGAGAACAAGCCCAGATGTTAAGCTTTTGTTCAAGAGGTTCCTTCACAAATGTAGTTTATAATATAAAATTACAGGTATCGCTACCATATGTTCCATCATCTTCCCGCCTCCAATAACGCCGCAGTAGAAAGTCTCTTGGCTTCATTCCCCTGAATAATATGATTTTTTCCAAGATGGGTAAATCCATATATCAAAACCCATTGTTACAACATACACATAGAGTGTAGAGGCAATTATCTTACCAAGGTAACCAATCACTATAGAGTTGCTTGTGAATAATGTCAGTGTGACCATCAAGGTGCTCAACCACACTACCTTTGGAGAAACAGAAGTCCCATCTAGAAAGCAATTGGTAAAGTCAACTCAATGTAAGAAAAGTACATTATCTGAGATAAAAATAGAAAAAGAACTCATTAATAATGAGCATAACTTGTAATTTTTTTTAGCACAGGCTCATGAATAATATGAAACATAGCTGACATCTGAGCTGCAATGCAATTATAAAAAGTGAATCTAGTTCGTGCTATTTGAAATAAAAAAGTCCCAATAACAAGTCCTAAGTGTAAATAACCTCTGTGGGTTGTTTTCCAAGTGTAACTATCCTATTCATTTTTCTCATCCAAATTGATCATAATCATTAGGAAAGATTCTCAAACAGCTTACTCTGATCTTGAGGGACCAAGAGACATAAGAGTTTGGAAGATGGCTTCTGAGGCTCCATCAACCACAACTACTGCCATTATTGCAGGATGATCATCCCACTATCAAGAGAATACACACATTTACCAACATGATTGTGATTAGATATCAATACAGAGAGAAAAAGAGATCTGCCTACTTTTCTACGAGAATCTCTATCTTTTGCCTCTTTAAAAAGTCGCAAACCTACAAAACAGCCATTTTGTTATATATGAAGTTGAGTATGCCTCAAAAGCTTATCTTAAAATGAGTACCAACCATTATGACACCCAAATATGGTCCAGGATGAAGGTGCAATAACATCAGTCACTGGATCTGTCCGAGTGGATGAACATAGAGTCCAGTCTATAGATTTTATCCGACTGGAACCACTCAATCTGAAAGAATGATTTGTGAAAGATCAGGAAAAAGAATATACAACAGATCAACTGCTTCTAAACTGTTGATATAACAAGGAAGTATTTGTATCTTATTGGAACTTGTTGAAGATCAGGGGGACAGGCAGATGATAGTAAGTAGGCATGTTAATGTGCATTTCTAGAGAAATTTGAGATATACAAGATCTGGTTACAGTACCTGAAAGACTGCCAGTTGCTTTTTGAACAACCAGCAATGTTAGGACAACCCTGCAAATTTGCATAAGCTTCAGTCCTCATTGTACATGTTACTCTCTATTTGAAAATTAACTTCAATAACCTGAAGTTCAATAACCTTTAAAGCTGTTTCCTGAAAGGATTGAATCCATCTTGCTGCTTCTTCAGGGCTGCTTGCTCCCAGCTATAATTATTTCAATTTCACAACATACATAAGATTTATGACATAAATATAAATCATTGCGATTGTTCATTGTGGTCACCTCACCTTGAGTTGGTCATTGTGGTTAGAAGTATTATAAAGTGTAAATATGAAGAATACCTGCAAGTTTCACAAGATACAATTCTTACAAATCACTGGTGACTTGAACAAAACTGAAAATATAACCAAAAGATCATCACCAATGTGAACATATTACAGCTTTCATACTTTTCTGTGAATGCTTTCTCTGCCATTATCAGTTACCCTAATACATGAATCAATGATTGCACTTCTAACAGGACCCTGCAAAGAAAACAAGATTACCCTTTTGCTCAGTAATCATAAACTATATGTTAAAGACAAACAGAATGGCTAATCTTAGATTATGCAGGCCTCCTATGAGAAAATATAGCACATATGCATCATATAGATTGCACAACTACTCAACGCAAGGCACATTCAACAAATTTCTTTTATTTTCTTTCTGTTATATATATATATATATTTGTCTATACAATGTGATGATAAAAACACTATTTAATGTAGTACTGGACCCGCAGCATAAAACAGAGGTAAATTTTCACTGCTGGAAAGTCACTTCCTACCAAGCATCCAACTCATTTTGGCAACACATAAACCCAAAACAGAAGCAGAAAGAGGGGAGAAAAAAGACGGTTCAAGGAATTGATATATACATAATAGCTGAACATAGACAAAAGAGCTACCGACGTTGACCTATAAAACCAAAGTAAAAACATTCCTGACATTGTAAGTACAAATATCAGAATGTAAAATTCTTTGCAACGATTTCAAGGAGCAACTTGAGCAAAGCAATCACCTCCAACGTTTAAAAGCAAAAAAAAATTCTTCTCAAGCAAAGGTAAAGAGAAAAAATGGAAAACAGAAAGAGAGTCACTGACGCAAACTTTTGCTTTTGTTAAACATATGCTTAAGAAGAAAAAAATTCCGGACAAAATGTTCCCATTAATTGATGCACATAATAAATCACGCCAAAAGGGAACTCCAAAAGGTGTATTAGCTTCATAACTCTGCAACAGCGAAACTAAGTGTAATGATGTTTTCCACAATCGCAAGAGAAACTCGGCACCACTTGTTCTGTTGAGAGAAAACGAATCTCACTTCTCATACACTCGGTTTTTGTTTTTGTTTTAGATTTACTTCTACCTAAAAACAAACTTCTAATAAAACCAAAATGCAAAATAGACAAAACTCAAATAAAAATTAAGCCCCGCATCATCGTAACTAATGCGCTAAAGGCAAAACTTAGGAGTAAAGAAGTGCAAAATAGAATACACATCAAACGTACGGAAGGAAAACAAAAAGGAAGCAAAACATAAAAAACGACTAGAAAGAAGAACAAGATAACAAGAACACTATATTCATATCATTATTATATCCATGATTTGAAATTAACTTTTCTCCGGAAACCGAGTGCATGGAGCAGAACAAAATCGAAAATTCAACACAGTACATGTATTAAGTCCTAACTAATGCAATAAGCCAAACAACAAGCAAATACAAGGAGACAAAAGGAGACCTCATCTCTAGAAGTAGGAACAGACTTGAAGCTCTTGAGAACATGACCTTCAAGAACAAAGTAGCGTTTTCTAGAGTACTGCAACCCAATCCGATTCGACCGTATTAGATACAACCACCCTTCCATTCTTTCTTCTTCTTTTCGTATCGACGACGAAGTCTCCATCTCTCTCAAAAACCAAATAATCTTCGTACACAGACAAAATCCAAATTCTCACTACTTCACCAACACAGACAAATCTACTTCTAAGCAGCCAAACCTACAAATATCACCAACACATATGTGTTCGTGACTATGATCCTCTGATCCCACTGAAGAGACGCAGAGAGAAAATGGCCTATGAATTGGAAATGAATGTGTTTAAATGTTTGCCTTTTGTTTTCTTCTCTTCTCTGATGTGCTTTCTTCTCCTTTTTTTTTTTTTACTGTTTTTTGTATTTCGTATAATGGCAATTTTCGTTTTTCTCCCTCTCTCCTTAAGCTAACCGAATTTCAATTGGGTGTATTGTGTGTAATGAGACAAAAGACTGTTAGTGCAGCGAGCGAATATAGGTACTTCTGACGTTAAATTTATCGTTTTGCCCTTTAACGTATTTTCCATTTACTCTTTCGGTTCAAGGCTGAATCTTGGGAAGAGGGTGGGGTGGTGTAGGGTAGAAGGAGAGATCCGAATGAGTCGTACAAATCTACCCTGGTCCGTCAGTTTATTTATTATTTTTAATTTGTGTGTTGATTTTTATTGCAAGTTGACGATGCGACGCGATACGAGATGATGCAATTTCATTGAATGGTAAATAATAATAAATAATAATACAATAATTCACTAATTTCATTGACAATGTTAATTGATTTTTCAAATTTTGTTTGCCTACCTTATTTGAAGCGACTGTATTTTAATTTTTTTAGTCAATCTAACACCAGCTGTATCAATAGATAGAGTTTTTCAAATCAGTAATATTTACACATTTTTAATCTTTTTTAAAACAATAAATTTATTTGTTTTTAATTAAATACACATTATAATTTATCAATTACACAATTTACATAAAATATTTTAGTCTATAATTAATTAATAAATTTAGTTCAATCAATATTTACAATTTCAAAATGGAATTATTATCTTCTAAATCATTAAAATAAAAATTATTCTATCAATTCCAACTTAAAATTTTTGAATTAATAAATACTTAAATCAAGTTATGTCAATTAAAACATACCCATGAAGCTTTTTAATTTAGATTTTAATGCAAAATTATATCAAATCTCTCGTATCATCAGGTTAACAAAGTTAAAAACTATGGCCACTATATAGTATAAAGAAAGAATATTATTGAATCTTCCCTTAAATTATGAATATTTTGGTAAGAAGGTGGAAATTTTCTATTTAATTATATTTTAACAAAAAAAGGTCTCAAATTAGCATAAGATAATTTCACGTTACTATGATATTTTTTTAACAATTAGAATGTTGCTTTAAGGAGTACAACACTTCAATGTGTGTCACTGACATCTGTTTGTAAGACACGTTGTCCTAGTTTAGGAATTTTCCCTGATCATTAGGACGGCTTATTCTTACTAGTATTATAATTTTAGCACCATCACATTAACATTTTTTCATCAAATTGTGAGATTGTGGAAGTTAAATTTGGAAGACTTATGTATATTATAAACCTTATTTGAGTTTAATTTAATTAACTTTTAAGTATATCATAAAATTTTATTGTTAAATTAAGACCTCTAGATACAAACTTTGGGTGAGGTTTTATTTGAGCCGTGGGATATAATGGTCAAATCGGCTTCTTCTTTTTGGCTGGTACTCTGGTAGGGAGAGGCTTTTAGGTGGGACCGATCGGATAGCTTTTTTCTGCGTATTCATAATTTACTATTAAAAATTTTGTCAGTCCTTGGGTTTAAAGCATTGACGAGTGTCCACTGTCGTCATTGATTTCCGTTTCCGTTTAATAAAAATAGTTTTTATTTAGAAATAGAAAACCGCGGCGTGCGCATTGACTTGACTTTTAAGTAAGTTGAATTCCCAGTATCCGATTTGAAGCTTCATAAGAGATTCCTAGAATATACACGTAAATGCCGTATAAAGATGGAGTGGCCAAACCTTGTCCATGCATAATTCAAATATTTAAGTAATTGATAAATGTTTAATTATTTCATGATATTTACTTATGGAAATTATAAAATTTTATTAAAAAAGCATGTGATGCCAATTCAATTTGTAATTATTGCCCAACTGGCATTAGCTGCATCATATAATTAAATTATCATTATCAAACCGAGTAAAATGCTTCATAAGGAGTGAAAATAGAAATTAACAGGAGTTTGTTATTATTATTAGTGCGCATGTGATTGGTTATTACGAAAGGTCATCAATCTTTCTATTTATTATAGTCCTTAATTATCGATTGATACTTTAGAGCTGCTTTTTATATTGAAACAGTTATTAGCTATACCATGACGCATGCCCGCTCGTCTGCTTCTTACATTTAGCATATATCACATAATATGTGTATATGATTTAACCTCTTAATATATTTTTTATAGAAAAAAAAGAAGGGTGAAACACATTGATTCAACTTTGTCATATCTGAAATGTTTCTGTAACAAAATTGGAAATATAATGAAATTAAACTTCTAATTTTGTAATAAAAATTCACTGAAATTTTGGTTATTTTGAATGAGAAAAATAATCGAACTAGAATAGGATTATGTGAATATTTCATTTACTAAATTTGTTATTCCCTACTTACTGTACTCTGCTATACTTTTAAGATTATAACCATCCAAGTTATTATAATAAATGACTTAAATTAGGTCATTTTTGTTTGTTACTGATCTTTTGAAATTAAATAATGAGTTAATTTGAGAAAAGGCCATATCATATGTGCACGTCACGTAGTAGTGGGTAAAGGAAAGGCTCACTTTCGGCTCTGAAGTCTCCACGTGGTCGGCGTATCCCTAGTCAATCACGGCTTGTGATCCTCTGTTTCGCTTATAACTGAATAGGGGGAACAGACATCGCCCTCCTCTTTTGTCCTTTCTTTGCAAACTTCGACGAGACTCCAGCTCAGTGAATACAATGTTATTTCAATGCCAGGTTATTTCAATGCCACGGTTGCTGAAGCCATTGCTTTGGGTGAAGTGCTGAGCTGGATCAAGGCACAAGGCTGGCACCGAGCTTTGTTTGAAACTGACTCTCAACTAGTTGTGCAAGCCATTAATAATAATAAGCCTGATAATGTTTCTGCTTTTGATTTAATTATTTAAGATTGTAAATCTCTCTTATCTGAGATTCCAATCACTCAGTGTAACTTTATCTATCGGTCTGCGAATGTCGCTGCTCATGTTTTAGCCATTAATAGTCATTCCGATGCAAGCCTTGGAGTGTGGACTTCTTCGTCTCCTAGTCTACTTGGTGTCTTACTCTCTTAGTAATTAAATCCCATATTTTCCTTTCAAGAAAAAAAACAAATATTTCTTTTTTACTACAAAATTATCTAATTTAAGAGGAATTTGTTGATTTTGTTTTTTGTAATAATTTTATATATATAATATTTTAATAATTGATATCACCAAACTGAAAATAATGATGGGATGCAGTGGTCTTTAATTAAATCATTCCTATCTCCAAGTCTGCATCCCTCTCCATTTCTGTTGTCAATTTCTTGTTTTTTTTAATTGCACTAGTTGATTAGTAAAAAACATTTTTTTTAATCTGGCGATTTCATGTTTTTCTTTTCTATATTTGTATATAAAAAAATAAAGATTCGAAAGCTTGACCTTGTTTTGCTTTAAGCCATCTTCCATCCTTTTTTTTGCAACATTTTTTCTTTTTTATAATAATTTCGTAATTATTATTATTTGATAATGAACACATTACTAAATAAGTCTATAATAATTTATAAAATACGTATTTTAAATTTTATTTAATAAATTTATAATTTATAATTTATAATTAAGTAATTGATTCAATTCAATTAATACGATAAGTCTAGTATTTTTTAATCAAAGGGCCATATTGAATTGAGCATCCAATGAAAGAAAATTGAATGTCGAAGAGACGTCTAAAAATGTGATTTTAACCTAACAATAGGTCTTATTCAATTTACGAAAGCTTCATGTTTGAGTAAAGACCTTTCAAATGCTTGTAAAAATAAAAGTCAATAACAATCTTTTATCATATGTAATTTAACATGTTTTAAGTTTATTTGGTGATAAAATAAAGTGATCTAATTTCTAAAATATTCATCGGTAAATGACTAAATTTTACATTAAATTCCTAACAATTTCTTTTTTTATATAAGAATGATTATCTTAATTAATAAAATATTTATAATAGAAAATCTATAATAATTATTTTTAGTTACACACTTAAATAAATTATTAAATACGAGTAATATCAGCAATTTATAAATTTTTAACATGTTACTTATTAAGATAACGAGTAAAAATAAAATAAAACACCATATTTGATCTATATTTTCATTTTATTTTTGGGGGAAGATGATTTACCGACTAAAGACAGCAAGCATGCATATACATAGTATCATGGCCTGCTGCTCTTGTGCTGATAAGGATGTTTTTATGTTAGGAAACAAACAAAGATGAGCGGGTAAAGCATGCACATGCCTCAATTATTACCGCCCTTCTCTAACCACCATATGCTGCTCCTCGGTGTAATGAGTTGAAGGTATGGACCACGTCACACCCCTTCATATATCTGAATTTTCAAACATTGATTGACGAGACTGTTATAAGTTCCTCAGTTGATATAAAAAATCTTATTAGGTAGCTAAATTCCATCAACTTTAGTACATTTTGATTCTGTCATGTATTTGGTATAAATCTCACCTACTAAAGTTTTCCGTTATGGGTCAAATCAGAAATTTTATACATTTGATTCGTAAGAGATCGTCTTATTCAAAAGAGTTAGATCTTAAATATACCTGAATTTATGTAATTTAAGCCTGAACTCAATTAAAAAAATATTGATTTATATTTTAAATTTTAAAATTTTACGATATTAACCCATAGGCCGGCCTATTATCGTCTCTATTTAATAACTGACTTTTAAATTGAAGTTTGTGGAGAGTTTTGTACTTTCGTTTTATAACGACTTAAATCTTTTATATTAAGAGATGACATGAATGAAAATATGAAGGTGACAATACGTGCATGAAAGTGGGAGGAGCAATTAGTATTATATAAGTCATTACTTCTTCAAAATATATGTAAATGGCAATAAGAAACGAATTCTTAAATGAGTCCATTAAATTGACGACACACATATAATAACCCATTCTTATGGACTCACTCGTCCGCCTAATAAGCCATCATACATCACAACACATCTTCAATTGCTATAAATTTTTTTAAGAAAATGCTCTAATATGATACGAGCTTAGATGATTATAAGTTTATAACAGAAGATGAAGTAAACGCAGTTATTGTAGGAATTGGCAATACGGTGTAGTTTTATTAAACAATTGTACTAATAATATATAGGAAAAAACAACTGCAGTAATAACATACAGAAACAACTTATGTACTAGGTTGCGTATTATTAAACTTTCCTAAATTTCACGTATCGGGATTATTATTAGGAGTTGTTGTTGTACATAATATAAACAAAAATAATACCAATAACAATAATATATACATAATACGTGTAAATAAATGAATGAATAGGACTTAACGATTAAACTGGTTAAACCGTTAGAAGTCAGAGAAAGACAACATTAACAAATCAATCAAATGCTATTTCTCTCTCAACTGTCCCTCATTACTCTTTCTCACTTTTCTTAATCCATAATTCGTGATTTTTGCTATGAATCACTTTTCTTAATCCATAATTCTTGATTTTTACTATTTACCCAATTACTTCCATTATAAATTGGTATCAAAAGCGATATTTGTAACTCCCCAAATTTGGGGTTAGAATATTAAAAAAATTTAGTACGTTTTATGCTTGCTATTCGAATATTTGCTAACTTGTGCATAAGTATTTGGGCATGCATTCATGACATTTTCCGGGTAAATTGGTTTAATGAGATTTCTGATTTATGCGGACTGTATTAATATAATTTTGGTAATTTTCGTATACTTTGAACATTTTTAGAAATTGTTAGTGAATTATTTTTTATGTGAAAATTTAAGTGGTGAGTTATATTATTATTTCTTAATTTTGGTAAATTTTAAGAATTTTCGAAAAATTCGGTATATTTTGGAAATTAGGAATATAGTATATGCACGTTATATATATTAATATATTAAGATATATGCACGTTATATATATATATATATATATATATATAAAGATATATGCACGTTATATATATATATATATACATACAGATTAGTTCAATTGATTGTGAGAAGCCAAGTGTAAACCATGCATGCCCACACGTTAACTTGTGTCTTTGAGATGGCGTCATGCATGGAGGAAAGGTGGCATTAAAATGAGCAAACCCACGAAGTTGGTTAAGACAAGAGTTATTATAGCTTTTGGATTGTCGAAAACATTCACTGCTTTGTGTCTCTCAGTTGGTTGTTTTCATCAGCGGAAACAAGTAAGTAGCTTTGCTAATATACAGTCCTCCAATATATGCGTAGATGTTGGGTTGTCTTTAAACTATTTCTTTGGCTTAGAAGTGAGGCTATGATTATGGTTTAAACGATTATCTATATATATATATATATATATGGATATATGGTTTGGGATATACTCTGTTTTTCTCTGGATACTATATATATATGCATGCAGTAAGTATAATCATGCTCTGTTCTTGCTATAGAGATATATAAATATTTATAAAGGCATGAATTGTGTAAGTAGTTATACGGTGATGTGAAAGTTATGAGTTATAAGATTAGTGATTAAATAGGTAGAAGAGTGGAAGAAAAAAAGAAGAAGAAAGAAAACGCAGTAGAGAGAGAGAGAGGGAATACATGGGATTTCGAATTTATGCTTGTTGAAGTATAAATGTGATTCTGATTTATTTAAAGAGTGATTTGAAGTTGGAAAAGCATGATTAAAATGTTGGAAGGGTTGTGTTTAGTCTGAAAAAAAAACGAAATAAGAAAAGTGTTAGAAATAAAGGTTGAAGATGATGAATAGTAAAGTTGAAAACTTTCTGGGTTTGATTTATATAACTAATGTTGTAGTATTAGCATTAGATAAGTTGCAAATGAAAGAGACAATTGAGAAGTGATTAAGTGGAAAAAGGAATGAGAAGAAAATGTTACTGTTTTCGTATGGGTGGTGAAGACTGAAGAAGAAGGTGAACAGTGCAGGATGAATAGTGAACAGTGTAGGATGAATAGTGAACAGTGCAGAATGAATAGTGATTTACGTTGGTGGTTAAAATATCATGTTGAACTAGAGTTGTTTTGTTGAACAACTCTCACTCTTTTGCCTATAACTCTTTCATTTGAACTCCAAATGACTTGAAATTTGGACCAATGGATTCCTAAGACATTTTTCTTTTTCTCGCCATAAAATTGAGAATTTTCTGAATTGAATTGAAGTTGATTGATAGGATGAAAGTGGAAGTCTGCTGGAATGTGATGAACTGGAAATTTTCATGAACATGCATCATACATATTCAATTTACATCAGTGAATTTTTAATCATACACAATAGTAATTTGTATCTGTGTTCCCTATTATTAGAGGATCGACCACTGCCAAATATTGCCGGAACTTCGAGGCAATAAACAGTAAGGGCGATTTAGGTAAATAATATAGGTAAGTAATTTCAGTAAGTAATTTCAATAAGTAATTTAGGTAAGTAATTTAGATGGTAAATTTTGTGAGTCAACCTAGATGATTTCCTAGGATTAATTTAATTTGATTTGTTTTCGCTTCCAATATTTTTATGCTGCTTGCGATTTGTTTATGAATTCCGGACTTAAATTGTCCGAGGAGATCAATATTCG
>JANKOE010000008.1:5974405-5994630 GCA_026284465.1 Erythroxylum citrifolium
TTAATTATAAATAAAATTATTCATAATTTTTATTAAATAATTAAATAATATATATCTAAATGATAATAACCAGATTATGAAAAAAACAAAAACAGGAAACAAAAACTACTTTTTATGGTTTTAATAATTTTTTAAAACAAGAAGAAACCAAAACCAAAAACAGAAACTAAAAACTCAAACATACAAGATTTTTTACTGAATTTGAAAACAAAAACAGAAAATCAAAAATAAAAATAGAAACAAACACCCAAATATTTAGTTGATTCCATATTGTCTAAGTTGTTTCCTAATATTACTAGGAGTTTTCTTTTAGATCTTTAGTATGATTCTATATGATCTAGGTTGATTCCTAATAGTACTAGGAGTTTTTCTTTCAGATCTTTAGTATGATTCTATATTATCTAAATTGTTTCCTAATAGTATGAGGAGTTTTTTTTCCTACTATAAATAAGGGTTAAGGTGTATTTTTTGTGTGATTCAGAAATATAAGTTCAATTTTTTCTTCACAAATTTGAAATTAATTCCTTCTATTTGTGTTGGTCTTTACAACTATTGTAGTGTTCTCTTGATTTTTTCCCTTTGACTTTCAATATTTTCTATTCATTCAAACTAACAACCTTTGCTTTTATTCTCTCAACTTTAATTGGTGTGTTTAGTTTATTCATCACTAATGCAGTAACTACATTTCTGTGCTTGATGAATAGAATCTTCAAAGCATATTTTAGAAAATTTATGCTAGTACTTTTTGATGATATCTTGAAATATAGTCGATCTTTTGATCAACACCTCATTGATCTTCATAGACTACATGTTTTGTTGGAGTAATAGTTATATGTAAAAATGTCTAAATATTCTTTTGGAGTTTCATAGACAGAATACTTGAGACATATTATAAGTGGACTAGGACTATTAACCAATCCTCAAAAGATTTAGGTAGTAGCAAATTGGCCACGACCAAAACATGTTAATCAACTATTCCATTATTTTATTTTCATTTAAGAATTATATCATGTTATTGAGTGTGAAATACTTTCAAGGGTTGTGAGGACGAGAGATAGTATTGAGAGTTGAGTTAATCAGCTCAATAAGGCCTTGTATTAAACTATTGTCATTAGTAAAAGTATTAACCTAGGTGAGGGCCCCGCAAATATAAGTAAGGTGTGTAGAACTGCGTTAACAAATTTCTGGTGTTGATCTGTTTAATTTCGTTTTTATTTTTATATTTTCATTTGTGCTGAAAAATTAACAATTGCTTTATATTTAGTAATCGACAACTGTAACCGACAGATAAAATTGTCGACTATTGGATGGCCTTGCACCTAAGATGTGTCTCTTGATTTATGCGTGACTTGGTTGGACCATCAATTTTGTCTATGTGAGTGATTATTGTTGATGCGTTTATGTGTGGGTCTTGTATGACTTTAGTAAGTAGAATAATTGTTGATGGCCTGCATTCTTTCCTATTGTTGAACGACAATTAAGGGTGGTCTTGGGTAGTTTTGTAGCTGTCGATTTTGGTGTTAGTGTGTAAAAATTTCAAAACTTTTCATGACTTTGTAGCTGTTGTCTTTGTTATTGGTTTTGTGCAAAAAACTTCAGCAGTTATCGTGGTTGTTGCAGCTCTATTGGGTTAATGTTTCGGTGATAAAACGTTTATTGATTTGAGATGTTTTGTTGGTGTTGTGTGTAGGATTTTTAGTGACGATATTGAAACCTCACAATAAATCTTTCAATGGACAACTTCTCTTTCTTTCATTAATGAAGTGACATATTTAAGGGAGTTGCTTTTCATCTCAAATGTTGTCTTTGTTTATGTTGGTTATTGTATAATAACTTGAGTTGTTTATTTTGTATCGTTATCAGTAAATATTGTTGAGAAAATCCTTTATTGAGATTAGCACGAGGCAGTCAAGCTATTGGGTGTGAAATACTTTCCCAGATTCTGAGGACAAGGGACAGTGTCAAGGGTTGAGTGAGTCGGCTCAGTAAGGTCTTGTATAAAACTATTGTTGTTAGTGAAAGTATTAAGTTGGGTGAGAGCCCCACAGATGTAGGCAAGGTGTATCGAATTGCGTTAACAAACTTCGGTGTTGATTTACATTTGTGCGTTTAATTTTTCTGTTTTTGATTGTGCTAGAAACTACCGTGATCAAATAGGAGATTTTGTGAAACTACACCATTTTAGAAATTTTTAGTAGCGTATACATTGGAATTGTCACTCGGAGTCAAATTCATCATACTTTTCATGTCTCCTAGTTAAAGTGACGAATTTCTGATGAAATTCATCCATCTTCGATTCTACCTCTGTCCAGTTGGAATTAATTCAAAATTGTAGAGTTGTCAAAATTCCTTTTTAATAGGTTTTTAGTTTGTTTTTAATTTTATCTTATAAGCCAGATTTATTAGCTAAAATCTCTTTTTGGCAGTTGTTGAGTTTTTTTGTATTTTGCCTATATAAGGCAACCAAGTTCATTATTCAATATAAAAAAATAACTCCAGTGTTACGTATTCTTTTATCTTATGCACGTTCTTCTATTTAAAAAAAAACTTCTATGTGGTATCAAAAAGCCCTTTAAGATCTTGAGGGACCTATGAGTGATTAAGAGAGAATCTAACCCAAAATTCATTTCTTTCCATAGCTTCCTTCAACACATTATCTCTTTTACTCACAGTTTTCATCGATGAAAATTATCAAGTATGGTCTGTGAAAATGAAAGCTCACTTGAGAGGTCTCGGTTTGTGACAGTGGGTTGAAGGTGAAAGACATGTATCTCCTCTAGGCAATAATCCTATATTCGACCAAATTAGAGCTCATGAAGATAAAGAAGCTAAAGCTTCAAGAGCTTTATCTAAAATACATGTTGTATCTAAGCCGCATTTCACAAGAATTTTGGCTTGTGAAACAACTAAGGAAGAATGAGACGTATTGAAGCAACTATATCAAGGGAATGTTGTGACAAGGCGAATGCAAGTTTTAAATCTCAAAAAAGATTTTGAAAATTTTGGAATGAATGAAAAGGAGACAATCAAGAATTCTCAGCTAAGCTCATGGTAGTGGTCAATAAAATCATAATTATGGGAGAAGAGCTATCCGATAGCAAAATTGTAGAGAAAGTCTTGATAAGTTTACCTGAAAGGTTTGAAGTGAAAATTTCATCTCTTGAAGACTAAGGGATATCAGCAAAATGACATTGCTAAAACCGATTAATGCTTTACAAGCTCAAAAGCAAAGAAGGACAATAAGAAAATAAGAAGATAGTGGAGGTAGCCTATCTAGCAAAAACTCCGTCATCAAAGAAGAAAGGAAACATTCCTCAATGTGACTATTGTGAGAAGTTTGGTCATGAAGAGAAAGATTGCTAGTATAAAGAAAAGTCTCGATCCTTTTGGTGTAAACGATTTGGACATTTAAAAAAGGATTGCAAGTTTAACAATGAAGAACAAGTAAGCAAGTGATTGAAGCAGACAACCTCTTCTAGTTAGTAAGAAATGCATGAAAACATATCATAAAAAAAAGTACGAGAGAAGTGCTTATGTTAAAGAATAATGAGAAGTGCTCTATTAAGAAGATTGGAGAGAAATGTTTTAAATAAAAAATGTGCTCCATACTCGTGATTTTTTTAATAATTTTGAATTAAGGCGAATGTTAAAATTAATTCAATATTACAAATGTGTTAAAATTCTTTTTGAATAAGTTTGTAGTTTGTTTTTAATTTTATCCAAATTTATTAGTTGAAATTTCTATTTAATACTTGTTGAGTTTTTTTTTTACGTGTATAAGACAACCAAGTTAATTATTCAATATAAAAAAACAACTGTACGTATTCTTTTATATTATAGATGTTCTTCTTTTTTTAAAAAAAAACTTCTACAGTCCTTGTATTCGACTCTTTGATTTCCAGCAGCTGTCTGGGTCGACGGTTAGTCATCATAACAAACCAACAGTGTAGATATTAGTTAGATGGTCCTCCTCCTCTAAAGCAAACGATCATTCGTGGGAATTTCTTTCTGACATTCATCAACGCTTTTTGGACGCGAACCTTGAGGACAAAGCTCTTGAGGGAGGAGGAAAATGCTACGAAGTGAGACGATTACGAAGGAAGTAAACGAGTCGTTGCAGGACTAGGCTATACAATGTAGCTCTGTTAAAGAATTGCAGTAATATTACAAAGGAGAATTGAAACGTTATCGTTTGTATATAATACGTGTAAAAAAATGAATTGAGTAGGAGTCAACTCAACGGCTAAACGAGTAGTTATGATAAATTGCTGGAAGTTCAGAGGAGAAACATAATCAATGAATTAATCATCTCCTCTCTCTCTCAACTATCTCTCGTTACTCTTCGTATTCTGCTATGAATTAATGATTATGATGTTGATTCTTTACATTTCTTATTAGCTGGCTTCTTAACTTGATTGCAATCATCGTACTAAAATACAAACATGTAATGAGAAAATCGAAGGACCAACGAATATCGTTGAAGCACCAACTAATTATTGTTCCACATGAACAAGACGCAAACCTTATTCCTGAATGAAAAACTCCAAGAACCTGTCATATCAATAAAAAGAACTTCTGCCTAAGTTTGGTTCCATTGAATCTCAATCTCAACAACTTTTAAGGTGACAAAAAATTCCACACATCTTTAACTTTTTCTTGGCATGCAATTCTTAACAACGTTGACTTGGAATCCGGAAGCTCACCTACCCGTGATTCACCTTTTCTTGTGCCTATCTTTGTCTTGAGAGATTATGGTATATTACCTAATGTTTTAGTTTATAAAGGTAATCTCATACTGTCGAGGGAGTCCTGTAAACTAATGCACGTGGCCACCTCCAAAGCTTCAGAGCCAGATTGCTTTTACTCTACGTTTACGTGATAGAGACTAAGAGGAGATTGTTCCGTGTACTTTTGTTAATCGATATCATTGTATTGTTACCGAATTGGCACACTGAGGCAACACTAATTTAATACAACAATTAGTTAAATAAAAAATTAAATAACTAAGTATTAACTTTGATAAAAGTATTATAGTGCATAATTAATTTATATTATTAAGTATAAGCATAAAAGATTCCTATTAATAAAATAATAACCACAACAACATTTCAGTAGAAATTCTACTGCGTTACGGATACGAAGGGATTCAGAAATACATAGTCTTCTTTTTAATTAACAGCGATGTTACTTCCAAAAGATTAAGTTAGTGTTGTTAATTAAGTTGTGGATTTTCCTTCTTTAAAAGCTCAAAAAAAAAAGGTTCTAGTTAAGTTGTAGATTGACCGAGGTGGTTGAACCTGAATCAGCCATGATTATAAACTATTGGTGGAACGGGCCCAGTTCAGACGTGTGAGTTAGAAGTAAGAGTTTGTTGAAGTGGGCTTGGATAATGCTTCTTGGAGTTTGAATCGGTTAGATGGAGTGTGAGGTCTCAGATTAAGAATTCAAAACGTTAGAAGTTAAAATCAAAAAGATACCAATTTAAATCGATATTATATCATAAAAATAAATAAAATTTTAAAAATAATTGAAAAAGATTATTCTTGTTTACTAAAATTTTAAATTTTAATTAAAAATTATTATTAGTTTATCTTAGATTATAAAAACCAATTATTTTAAAAAATTGACCGATTAGTTATAAAATTAAATTAATTAATTCTTAAAAATAATTTATTTTGTAAGTACTATAAAATATTGAATTACTACTAAATTGACAATAAAAGTAAATATATTTTTGTTTTTATTTTCAATATTATAGTTTTAGCTAATTTTAATAAAATGTAAAAATATTTTCTCAGTCTGTTCTTCATAAACTCAAGAATATGAATCAATAATTCCTTAGATTTTGTGATCCAAATTGGGAATGGAGTTCATTAGAAAAGAATGAAAACCCAACAAAAAGTATAAGAACAACCTCTTCTTAGTTCTTATCTCAACCCCTATTTATTCAACATTCATCGCTTAAACAACAGAGTCCTTAGTCGATTTCTTGGCTTCATGACTCTCTTTGTCTTGCATGGCCAAGAGTGGTGTGCTGTCCTTGTCTTTCAACTGTCAAAAAGCCCAATTTCCAAGGCATGGTCAAGACACAGACACTGTCCAAAAGAGAATTTCATGAAGGAAGAGACTCAGAAATTTACCTGAGACCCTATTGATATGTCCACAGATTGTTTCTTTTTGTGCTCTTGAGTACAGAAATACGAGTATAAGCCCATCCCAAAGATGGCAACCAATATTCCGATAATATTTCTCATCCTAAAAGGGTCATGCAATAGTGTGTAGCCAAAAGCAAGAACAAAGCATGTCTTGAGGTGGCCAAGCACTTGATACGTTACTGGTGATGTCTTTCCTATAACCATGAAGGTACTGAAGTTCACAGACACCGAAATAACGCAGGAAAGGATGATAAACGCCTGTATGCATAGTTTCCCATCTTTAACATGTTTTTTGTTCAATTACTTGCTATGGAATAGATTCCTAATGCGAAGAAGAAGATGAGATAAGAAGTTTTATGTACCAAGACGATAGGAGAATATTTGTATGCAAAGACACTCTTGTTGGTGAGAAATTGATCCACCAGCGGACCTGACACAAACAGAACTGCGGCCTGAAAAGGGGCTGATTGATAGAGCAGCTGTGTGGAAGATACATTGAGCTTCTTTTGAATAGTGTTTGTCAGCTGAATTAAGCATCAAGTTAAGAACTTAAACTCATTCTCATACTTAACAGAAACGTAAGATCTTCCACATTTTTCTTCTGAAATTTGTTTATTGAAAAATTTTCAACAGAAAGCACTGTACCTACAGCTGCGGGATTCAACATTTTTTCTTTCTAAAAGTGTTCTTGGGATTACTAGATTAAACCATTTGCATCTGCAAATAAAATAAAGGGTCCTAACTCAAAAAAAGGATACAATCTGACCAACACAAGTTGTTATGATGGCGAGGATGGAAAGAACTGTTCCAACAAAATTGAGCTGGAGATCGGTTATAGAGGCAATGCCAACTCCAACAAGCAGGACAAAAAGAGAAAACTTGATATTCTGACTGCAGGAGTAATAAAATCCAGCTTCAATGAGAAGAATATACTAGAAAATTTTCTTTTTATTTACTAAGAAATACCAACTTTCAGTTTTAAATAACCTGAATTGCTTTTTAAGGAAAAGAGTTTCCAGTAGCACAGTGAATGGTATGATCGCAAGCTTGGTCATCTGCAGTGAGACAGCAAAACCAAAGTGAATCAAGTCTATATTCTAAACATTACCCTGGACAACGAAAGGATTACGACAATGCAACTTTTGCTCCTGATGATTATCCAAAATATGAGGTTTTACCTGGTAGAAACCAATGGAATTGAATCCCAGGCTTAAATTGAGGAATCCAATAGAAACACCATTGAGGATGCCAAAAAGCATCACAGTCTTCATGTCAATGGACTTGGATTCGAAAAAATTGAAACGATTCGCCACATGAAGGGTGCAGAATGTGACCATCAGATGCCAGCTTGTGAGAGTCGTAGCTTTGCACCAAAAAAGAATGCAGAAGAAAAGGGGGGAAAAAAAGAGCCATTGACATCAACTTATGTCAAAAATATATGATAGTAAGTAGTCTTTCAGAGGCTAATACCATCTCCTAATAGTTTTCTAACCAAGAAATGACATAAACTAATTACCAAAAGGGAAGCCAAGATTGCTCATCAAAGCCTTGTTGCAAATGACGATGGAGACTGATGATGCCACTGAAAGAAATAGCGCACCGATAACACCCAACTGGAAGCCTGACATTTCTCCCATCTTGGATAGAACAAACCAATCAGAAAACAAAAGGGTCTGAGCATCACCATAGGCATTAGTCAGGTTTAAGTTGACTTAAGTTACATACTTCCAGGAGTAGCCTCCATGGTCTTTTGACAAGAAAATCATGGTTGGCAAGTTGTCAGAAGAAAGGTCCAAAAATTTGCAGATGTTTGTGTTATGTTTTACTCACAGACAACTTCTGTAACTCCAAATACTTAAAAAGCATGATATCTCCAGCTCAATTAACATGGTACAAAGAGGTAAAATTAGAGTTCAAGTAATTGGCTAATTGCTTAACATACAAATATGGTTTAACTAGTTGAACATAAAACACAATTCTATACCTTCAGAAAAGAAAAAAACTATAGGAGTTGTCCTGTAACCCCCTGAAAATAGAAACAGAACCAAGCTAAATTTACCTTAACAGAGCTAAGAAAATGCACTAAAAAGCATATTATGTGGCACGACGAACCAGGCTTTGAGAACAAAAAGAAGGGCTCTTTTGTCAGCTTTAGACGTCCCTTACGCCTTGATGCAATGACCAGAAGAATCCAAGAAGTTGTGGTCACAAAGAAGATGCTTAGAAATGAATGAGAGACAGGGAGAGGAGAGGAGGAAGCTTGTATGAGAATGAAACTTTAAGACCCTTATAATTTGATGCTATAAGAAGGTTGGTGCCGAACTCTGTTATATTTAAGAGATTGTTTAGCTTTTGTTCTCAATCACATGCTTCATTTCCAGAAGAGAAGTTTGGTTGAGCCTTAAGAATGAATACAGTCAACAAGATGGTAAAAGTTCCATTTCAACAGACCAAAACCACCTTCTTCTTTTTCACTGCTCTGTCAAATTACTTTTGTACAATACTCCAACACACTACGTTATATATTCACTGATAAAAGAAAAATCTTCTAATAATATCGGTTATCAATGCAAGTGGAAAGATCTTACCTTCTTCTACCCTTTTCTGCATAATTTACTGTCCATTAGATTAAAAGGCTCTGTAACTTCTAATTGTATCTTCAATTATTGAACCACTATTAATTGGTGACATGAATCAAGACTTTAATAAAGCCTCACCAAGTTGTTGTCTTAATGACATGATACTAAAGTTTGTTTGTTGAACTGTTCTTAACCCTTCAGCTTTGGTTTTTCTCTTGTCAGCATGATGGGATGTAGGCATGTAGCCATTTAATCCAATGAAGAAATATGCCTATTCGTTAATGAACAAATTTTTCTTTCAGAATTTCCCCTTTTGACCTTTTTTTCTTTTACTTGAAATGAGGTGTTAATTAAAGGGGGTTCAGTCCTAGCAGTTTATTCCAAAGATTTTAACCTGATCTTCATAACAGTTGCAGAGGTTCCATGTTTTTTTTTCCTTAGCACACAAGCCAGGAAGGTGAGATGGGCATTTCTTATATGAGATTAGATATCTGCCAACGCAAGCAAAAAGCTTGCCACTATCAAACTCAATTTAGTGTTTGGTGAGAGAACATTTTCACTCCAAACGAACGATGAAACAAAGACCATTTTTCGGGTCAACTTTGCAAATCACCATCACCATCACCAACCAGGCGCATAATCACCAGGGATAATCCCTCTCCTCACATTAAGAATTCCCTTTATTCTGTCCAGATCGTTGCTCTAAATCTTTCCTTTAGCAAGCGGTATTATGTCATGTTCATACTGAATCACCCTAAGGTGTTTTGTGCCGTAAAAGTCTTCATCGACATTTTTTTTAAAAAACATTTAGTGTAGATCATTCTTACAAAATCTCAATGAAGGTTTCTGTTTAACAGGTTAGAATAGTCTAACAATACGGGAAAGAGGACCTCAAACTCACACTAGCATTGATCTCGAACCTTAAATGTAAAGTAACAACTAAGCATATGTAATATGTTATATCTCCAATCTAATGTCGTTGATACGACAACTTAACTTAATTCTTAAACATAAATAATTAAACAGACACAAATTAATAATTTATTGTAGTTAAATGATCTTAAATTATTAATTTAAATCAGTTCCAGTTGGCTCGATTCGAATTTAAGAGCTAAATTAGATTATCATGTCAACAATATTTCGATTATCAATGTATAATGTTCATCTTACGATTGTTACTTCATTATTTTTTAATGAAATTTTTAAAAGAGATTTTTTGAAAAAATAAAGGTTAAAATATATTTAACTTCTTGTATTTTATCCCGTGGTATGTTATACCCTCTTTATTTTAAAAAGAGATTTATTAACCCCTTTGACCACCACTCAAAGGAGCTTAAAATTCAAAAATACTTTTTTATCCCAGTATTATGATGACATCACTACAACTATACATGTTCCATTTTTTTTTTGACAAAAATAGCCTTTTAGTCTTTTGTTAACTAAAATGCATTCAACCCCTATATTTTTTGCTTTATTTCATTATACTCTCTATTTCAAAAATAAAAATTATTTTAAGCATAAATTACATTTTGATCTCAATAAATAAAAAAGAAAAAACTAAAAATATCATTTTCTTCACAATTATACTCCATGATGTTAATTTATTGGAAAAATAAAGAAATAAAATGTATTTATGAAACAAAATTTAAAAAGAAAGAAAATTTTATTAAAGGTGTCATTTTTTTCATAATTGTACGTTCTAACTGTTAATTGATAAACAAATTACAAATTTTTGTTTGAAGATTACCTTTTCACCATTATTTCAAATAAATAAAAATAATAAAAACAATTGAAAATGTCATTTTATTCAAAATTGTACAATATGAGGTACTTCTATCCTTGAAAAATGATTTGGCACTAAGAACTACTTTTATGTGCAAACAAAAAAAATGCAAAACTTTATTTTAACTCTTTAAAATAAAAACACTATGAAGCACAATGAAACAAATGTTGTCAAATTGAAGAAAAACATAATAGCAATCTTAATAATATCATTAGCTCAGCAATTCTTCAGAAAAAGGCAAACAATAACTTGTTTTTGCTTTGATCCTAATAGAAATTGTTAATATTATTTCTTTTTTTAATTTTGTTTCATAAATAAATTTTCTTTTTTTATTTTTTCCATAAATTAACGATCATAATTTACAATTGTGAAGACAATAATATTTTTAGTAAATTTTCCTTTTTTCATTAACGGTCAAGATGTAATTCATGCTTAAAATAATTTTAATTTTTGAAATAAAGGGCATAATGAAACAAAACAAAAAATATAAGGTTTAATGTATTTTAGTCAACAAAAGACTAAAAGAGTATTTTTGTCAAAAATGCAACATGTAAAATTGTGGTGATGTCATCATAATATAAGGGTAAAAAAGTATTTTTAAATATTAAACTCCTTTGACTAATGGTCAAAGGTTAATAAAGTTTTTTTTAAAATAGAGGATAATATAATGTACCAAGGGATAAAACATGAGAGAGTTAAATGTATTTTAGTCAAAAATAAAAACCATAAAACTACTTTAAATTTTTAAAAATAAAGTTTTTTTGAAGTTACTTAAACTTCAAAAGACCTTATATCTTTTACCCTATATGATCAAAAGTTGCAAATGCCGTAAAAACCTAATATTGAATTTAATTTTGACACGCTACAGTACTAGTACCGATCGATATTAGATACCATTTGAGTACTTTATTGAAATTTATCCTTTAAAGGTATAACATTTGTAAAATTATTTTAAAGATCTCAACAATAGAAACTTAAATAATTAAAAATAAAATATATACAATGTACTATATAATGTTTTACTTAATTCCACCCTTTGTCTAAAAGAATCATAGTAAGACAAATCAGTATAACAACCACCTCTTCATCCCTTTTAATTAAAGTAGCACCAATTCGAAAAGTCAGTCCTTATTTTCCCTTATTACATATATTACTCATGAAAATATTATAATTTTCAATAAAAAAGAATCACATAATAAGCAAAAGTTCATGTCATAAACATAACGATGTAGAAGTGAAACTTAAACAAAAACACTTACATATGTAAGTTTTATATTTACATTGAACATTTAGAATTTAACATATGCATCAAATGCAAGTGAAACTAAAAATAAAGAGGAAAATCAAAAACTTAAAATTTCATTCCATGATATGCCCACTTAAATCATATTGGCTCTAACTTTCATTTGGTATAAAATCCTCTTCACCAAGGATATTTTCATCATTATCATAATCAATCAATGTCAATGCACCATATAACAAGTTAATACTTTCCTATCCAAGATTTTCATTTATAAAATTTGGTTCCTCTAAGATTCAATATCCTAAGAGATTAATATGATCAAAACAAATTAGATCAATAGAACTATAAGCTTTATTAAAAGCCTTATAAACAAATAAAAGTACATTATTGTGATTATATTTAAATTAATAATAAAAATAAAATATCTTTCTCGAATCTTCAAGTTGTATTAGACAAATATTAGATCCTTAAAGTTCTTGCTTTACAATTTATTTCACTTTTTGAAAGGATGAACTTAGATATGTTTCAATTTCTTTCTTACACAATTGTACTCACAGATTGGCTAAAATTCAAATGGTAGATCTTTGTAATTCTAGAACACCACTTTTAATTGATTCCATTATGCAACTGTAAGATAACAAAAATAATCTCATAAAAAATAAAGTGATAATTATTTCTAAACAAATAGCATAGGTGAAGAAATATATACTTTACTTAAGTTTATCTCTTTGACATATTGTAATGGGCATTTTGAAATCATCATATGCATCCTCATACACCTCTATTTGTGATCTGAGCAAGTCTTATACCATGTCATTTGAAAAAATTGTTGCAATGGTTAAGAGCATTCCCGTGTTAACCTTCGCTCTTTTTGTGACACTTAGTTTAATATAAATAATTAGATTAAGAAATTGACTAGTAGTAAACAAAAGAGAATACAATTATTTTCCCTATCTCTCATTAATGAAAGTAAGATAAGGTACGCACAAAGAAGGACTATTTTTCAAAATAGCCTTAATTATTTCCTTTTCCCTTTCTATAACATCATAAAAATAATCCATTATTGACCTTTCATTATTATTAGGCACATAGAGCACTCTTACTAAAGATTTATAACCTCAAATAATAAACTGACATTATTTATAATCAAGTATAATTTTATAAACCTCCATTCTAATTTAGCCTTGACTTACGTAGAAGCAACTCATTTATGACTTGTCAACATTTTTCTAAACTAAAGTGATAAAAAAATGCCTGCACATCTTTGAATAACAGAATAACACAAATTTCTATCATTTATGAAATCTTTTTTCATCAAATTCAAAACTCATGTATGATTATAAATGAATTTAGTGATTTTCTCGCTTGAGGCACGATTTCATTAATGATAGGAAAGTATTTACTATCTCCTATATCTTTCATCTTCAGATTAATAAGAATTAAAGCTATTTTACAACCTCTTCCCAATTGCTTTATAAGCAACATCATTATTAATGATGAATTGTACAAAGATTTCATATCCAATCTCATTCATAACTTTCTTTAAAATTTCTAACAGAGTATCAATATTTCTTATAAACCCTGACATATCAATTGAATTAGAAAACATTATTCCCTTAGTAGAATAAATAAAACAATTTGTAATTTACTTATGTCTTCTATTTATCCAACCATCACGTGTGATTGAATACTCATAAGTTGCATAAGTTCCTTCTTTACTTGAATAACTTTTTAGTTCACTAAAAAAATTACTCAGAAGATTACCTTTATAATCATCAATTGAAAGAGTTCTATATTTTGGACACAAAGAGGCAATAACATCTACTATAGGCAAATAATAGTAAGATTAAGTTGCATTAAATTGCACATCAACATCATACTACCACTTAACTATTGCTATTTTTACATCATAATTTGTTTCTTTGGTTTGTAAATATACTACAGATAAAAGGTTGAGATTTACGACTTATTCGTGGAGCCAAAAAGTTAGACAATTGTCTCTTTCTTCTTCTTTTAATATCAATTACTTTAATCTCGTATTCTTAGGTAGAAATATCTCTTCAGTATTATCAATATCATTCTCAACGGTGCAAAATGAATTACCATTAATAATCTCATTGTTAAATCTTTGCCTTCTTTCTTTTTCATTCTTATATTCTTCAAACAAAAATTTTATCTAGCATTTGATATCATGTCTAACTTTTATTTTTTAAGGTTTCACATCACCCTTGATCCTAGCTAAATATTTTTTAACCTAATGATTCTCTTGCCTATCAAATGTTTGTCACAATATAAACATATAGTATGGTTGTTTATACCAGAAGTCACTTTTGCAAGAGTCTAAACTACATTATCAATTCTTTCTAAAGAGGTTAAATTGCTATAAATGAATACAAATCGTGCAAGACTGTTAGGTATTATAAATGATAATAAAAGGCAATATGTTTGGTATGATGAAGTTGATGTTAGGACTATATTAGGATAATAATAAAATGCTTACAATGTACATTTTTAGCCATTTTTTGGTTGATAGTTAGTCATTTGTATGTTTGGTGACTAACTGATAATGAATTGTAATAGTCATTTCTTTAATATGAAGTGCTCCACGTCTTTTAGCTTCTTAGGTGGACAAATGCACAAACCAGTATCAAATTCTTTTTCATTAAAAAAAACAAAATCATAAGCTTTGCAACCATATACTAATAAATGCCCATTGATAAATTATATAAATTTATCCTACCTGACTTTAGAGCGGCACTACACATCGAAACTATTATCTATGCATGTGAAAGTGGAAAATACATACAAATCAAAACAAAAGAAGTAAAATTCTAAACTTATATATAAGTTAGAAGAGGTAGATAGTAGCTTATATTTTGTGGAACTGAAATGGGCACACCAAATCAATTAAGGTAAGAATTGAAATAGATTAAGATCCCATAAGCAACTTAAAATAGAACAAATTTAATGGCATTAAAGTACACAATAACTTGTAACAATAACAATCCAAACTTCTCATTTCTTCCTAAAAACCCACTATCCAGAAGAAGAAAAGATATAAACTTTAAACATAACTACTGAAATGGAAATAAAAAATTGTTGTTAAATAATGAAGAAGAAAACGAGGGTTGTAATGACTTTTATTATAAATCGAAAATATTGTTGCATAGTTGTATTAAGATATAGCTAAGACGGTATCATTTATTATAACTAACTAAATGAAAAGTCAACACGTGAAACTTTGAGAGTAGATAGTTGCTCATTATATACTATTGTAACAAATATTAAGATATACAATGATATGAATTTATTTTTCTCTCTTTGAATGTTCCACAAATTCTAACAATCTTCCTCCTTGGACTCACTCCATTGTTACTTTAGCTCTGTTACATAACAATTTAGTATTAGAATAAATGAGCATTAGACATTAAGGATGATGAAGGGAGAGATGCAAAGTTGCGAAGGATCTAAGAAGGAATGAAAGCCCTCTTAAAGAATCAGACACAAAATGAGAAATTGTTGATGGAAAGCCAAAATAAGACTGATAAAAAAGAAAGGGAGTTGGGAGACTTGAAATCCATATTCCACCAATTTATGCAAAAATTTTGAGGACTTAAAGAAGAGACATAGATTGGAAAGGAAAGCAAAATTATGAAGATTTTAGTTAAACACAAGGGATAAATAGTCTCAACAAGATTCAACAAAATATGCTCATCTACATTTGAAGCAACAAGAGTGAGAATATGGTTTTCTAAGTATGAAAAATCTTTTCACTAGATCACACTCCTAAAAGCCTTAAGGTAGGGATAATTGCTATGCATCTAGAAAGCCCCTGTCCAAGAGTGGTATCACTTAGTGATGAAAAATATAATTGATCAAGAAATCATGACATGGAAAGAGTTTGTACTGGCATTCAAAGAAAGATTCGATAAATAGATCTTTAAAGACCTAGTAGGTGATTTTAACGAGTTAAGGCAAGATGATTGGTGAAAGAATACTATCTGATAGGCTTCTTTCTAAAAGGATTAAAAACAAAACTAAAGCTTATGATAAAGCTTTTAGATTCCCATATCTTGCAACAAATGTATGCACTTGTAAGGAAGTAGTGAGCTATGGTGATAGCCAATACAACTTTATTTTCCCTAAAAGGAAATAATAAAACATATCAAAATTCAAGATAAACCAATGATTGAGCAGGAGTCGAAAGGGTAATGCAATCAACGCCTGTGGTCAGACATTAGGTAGGAAGAATATTACCCTTTCCAAAGAGCTAAGTGAATACAATTAGAATTGATAACCAAAGAAGTCTTAGTGACTCCAAAATTGTAAGCAACATACATTTTGTTGATAGGAGAGTAAAAAGGCTATATTTTTGGCGTAATGAGCATTATAATCTGGGACACAAGTGTAAGAAAAATCACTAAGAAGGCAGACTAAAGAGAAGAAGAAGAATTAACCAAGGAGGGAATAAAGGAACAACATATTTCTAATGTATCTTTCTAAGCTATGGTATGAATTAATAATGAGGAAAACTACAAGCATATAAGAGCAACGGGGCATCATCAAAGGACATCCTACAAATTTTGATTGACAAAAAAATTACCCATATTTTTTAGACGAAATTGTTGCCAAGGGGAGCAATGGAAAAAATATAGGAGATACTCCTATTCCAGGTTATTATAGAGGGAAGATTTAAATTGAGCTTCCATCAATGTTACAAGGCATTCACATAGAGTATGTAAGGAAAACAATTCACAATTAATGCGTTGATCATTAACTTAGGAGGACGTTACTTAGTACTTGAGGTATAATTGTTATTAGCTTCTAATAATATACTTTGTAACTTTAAGAATTGTATTATGAGGTTCAAACAGGGAGGCCACCTAGTGACCTTGATAAGAAACTTAAACAAGGAAGCTAAACTAATTTCAAGCAAGGCTTCAATAAAATGCTTAAGGGAAATGGTGGATTGTATATGATGTAACTAATATACCCATTATAATACTATATACAAAACATGAGGTTAGATGAACAACTAAATACTTTTAAGGAATATAATGGGATGTTGGCATAATTTGGATAAATATTTAATGAATCTAATCAAGTACCCTTAACCAAAAATATGATCATAAAATCATATTAAAAGGAGTATAGTCAATTGATATCATACAATATAAATACTTGGGGGACCAGAAGAACATAATAGAAGAGAAGCGAAAGAATTGATAGCAATTAATTTAGGCATCACATCATCCCTTCTTAGTAAAGAAGAAGGACAAATCTTAAAGGATAAGCATCGATATAGAACTTAATAATTATACTCCAAAAGATAAGTTCCCTATACCATTAATTAAGGACAAATTTAATGAGCTATATAGGTTAAGCTAGTATTCCAAGCTAGACTTAAGATATGGTTATGACCATGTCAAAATGCATAATGAAGATATAACCAAAATTGTCCTAAAGACTCGTAAAGGTTATTAGGATTTCCTTTCCATGCCATTTGATCTGACTAATGTTCAATCAACCTTCCAAAGTTTAATCAATGATATATAAGGAAATTCATTATAGTTTTCTTTGATGACATCTTGATATACAACATATATTTCCATAAACATTTGGAGCAAGAAAAATTTAGAAAAAACTGCATTGTGTAACTTGATAGCTTCGAGATGAAGCGAGGTCGTGCTGCTTGGATTGATCGCTTGGAGAGACTGGGGTAGATAAAGGTAAGAAGCAAGTAATCCCTTGCTTCTTTCTGCGCAGTGCTTTCAATTGAGTAGTCCATAGCCAGTGAAGGAGGTGGTTGTTTGTCTATCACTCGAATAAGCTATAAGAATTCTCCAAGCTCATTAGTTATCTATCAAAGGAAATAAATACATCTTTAGTGTAAGGAAAATTGAATATTTAGATCAATCCATTTCATCTTGTTGGTTAGCCATAGTTGAAAAGAAAATCATAAATGACCAGTTCCACAGTCTCTAAAGGAGATAAGGGGATTTTTAAGGCTCATAAACTATTATAGGAGATTCATAAAGAATTATAAAGACTCAGCTAGACCTTCAACATAAATGTTAAGGAAACAATCTTCTACTGAATGGAATTGAAGAGAGAATCATCAACAAATGTTTGATTAATTAAAAAGGCTCTCATAATAGTACTAGTATTATAAATGCCTGATTTTTTACAACCATTCATCATATAAGTAGGTATATGTGACACATGTACAAGAGCACTGCTCTAATAAGGAAAAAATCCCATTACATTCTTAAATAAGACTTTAGCTTTAAAACATTTGGGACTCTCCACATATGAAAAAGGAATTTCTTGCAATCATTAAAGGCATTAAGCAATTGCATCACTATCTTAATGGCAGACAATTCAAAGTGCAAATTGATCACTAAACTCTTAACTACCTGCTAGGGCAAAAAATAACTACCCCTTCTCAATAAACATGGTTACAAAGTTGTTTGGATATGACTTTGAAGTAATATATAAAAATGAAAAGGACAAAAAAGCAGTTGATGTCTTATCAAAAATCACAAATACGAAGTTATTAATCTTGCTAGTATCTTAGGTCGAAACTTAACTATTAGATGAAATTAAGGCGAGTTAAGAAGGAGACACTATCATTCAAGATGTTATGAATAAACTCTGATAAATATATATGGACGGAGAAGTTATTGAGATTAAAAGGAAGACCGAGCTAAGGAAGAAATTAATTTTTATAAGTTATGATGAGCTTCAAGGAAGTTATTCACTAATCACAACAACCATTAAAAAGATACATAATGTCTTATGTTGGAAAAGTCTGACCAAAGATGTTAAGAATTACATTAAAGAATGCCCGGTGTGTTAAAGGAATAAGTATGAAGATATTGCCTATCTAGAGAATTTACAATCTTTACCAGTTATAAATGCGTGTTGGTTGATTCGGATCTTTTCAAAGAGAGAGAAAAAGAAGTAACGATTGATGAAGGCCGGTAGCAAGGAAGAACAATGAGAAGAGGTTTATGGAATTAGGTTGGGCTTAGGACATTAAGTCAGATAATATTCAAATACTAGGCTCAAACTCGAGTTTAGAAGACCTAAGGCTGATCAAACTTGTTGGAGAAAGTCTAACCCATCATAAATTAACTCACAAGTCTTTATTTATTTATTTGATTGTTTTTTATTAATTTTTTTTCAATTGAATTTGACTTTTATTAAGCAGAAAAAATATGCATTTAATTGACACTCCTTTCACCTTATAATAAAATTTGTCTAATACGACTCCCTAGTAGTTTTAATTTGGTCGACATATTTTGAAATTTTTTACAGGTTATTTGATTTCACTTTTATTTTTTATTGTGACTTTGATTTTTTTGTTCTCTCATGTTTTTAAAAAATAGTTATATTTTTTACTACTAATAATAATTGAATATTAAATAAAATTTAAAAATAAATTAATTTTATGAACTAACTAACTAAATAAATTTATTTAATCTCTTATACTGTGTTTATTAGTAAAAATTTTATAACAATAATAATTTAACAAGTAAAAAGTATCTATAAATTAATATTTATTCTAATATATAACTATTAAAACATAATTTTCCTTTAAATTGATGCATTTTAAAGTTATTCTAAGAATTTAAAGTATATTTATCAAATAATTATGAAATTTAGATATCATTCGTATTTTCAAATTTTAATTAATTATAAATTAAATAATTTAATTATAATGATTGCAATTCTTTATTAGTAATTAATATTAAATACTAAATAATATATTTTTAGTTGATATTAATTCAGATTATAAATAAAACAACAAAACATAAAGCAAAACTAAAATAAATAATCAAAACTCAAATACATAATTTTTTTTGTTTTTACTAAATTTCATATAAAACTAAAAATTAAAGTAGAAACATACAAGTCAACTTTTTATTCTTTGAAATATATATTGACATGACAATTAAGTATTTCTTCGCAACTTTTAAATTTTAATTTTAAGAATTAAACCCAATATTTGGCTCTAAAGCCTTTCTAAATAGTAATACTCAAATAATTTAATCAATCAAGCATTCGACCTTTCTGAATTGGACGAAAAATCATGAAATTTCCATTGCTATAACTCATAAACAAATTCCCATTGCCAACTCTTACGGGTACAAAAAATAGTTGGTATAGGATTTGATTTAGTTTCTTGGACGTTAGAAGAAGAGTTGTCCGGAGTTTAAACACATATCAAGTGTGTTTTAGACATTGATGAGGATTTCGTACCATTCCGGTCGGTTCCGTACCGGCCGAAAAACGATACCGGAATGGCCATAAAGGGTACCGGGGATGAATTTCGATCGGTACTGCCAATACCAAATTTTTCGGGGCCATTCCATAAAAAAAATTTCGAGGGACTATTTTGCAAATAAAAATTTTTTTAACCTAATTTTATCTACCCTCACCCCCCCCCCCGACTGCCAACT
>JANKOE010000008.1:6007093-6028618 GCA_026284465.1 Erythroxylum citrifolium
ACTGTATAATATACTAATATGGACTATTTTGCAATTTTTAAAAATTTTAGGGACTATTTCATAATTTTAAAAAATTCACCAAAACGGTGCCCGGTACAGGTACAGTTCCGTTCCAGAGCTCAATCTGGTACCGAGTCCGGTACGGTATTCATAACTTTGGTTTCAGATCTTAAATATCAAGCGATAAAAAAAGGATCAGAACCCTCATTGAGATCTCAACTTTACCGAAACTATAGAAATTGATAATTCTACATTCAACTGAAACTCATCAATAAACTAACTGAATCTGAAAATATAGCGTAACTAATTCAAATTAGTGTACTATTAATTTGTGACCAAACTCACCAATGGCTTTATTGATCACAGAGATCGCCCTTCGCCATGGAGCTCCAATATGACTTCATAAAACAGGCAATCCGTCCTTCTGTGAAACTGAACACCGGGCTAACAAAATTATCTTTCCTTACATGTTACTGGAAACATGTTTTTCCAGTTTCATTATATTTCTCTAAGCCAAGAGGTTAAGTTAGTGACATACATGGAAAATAACCAATAGAGAAGGATTTGGATTTTATGTACTCTCAAGGACCATTAAAAATGCAGGAAATGAGGCAAATGATTGAGGGATGCAGAATTAGTCTTTCCTAGTACGCGATAGGTAGTTGTTATCAGCCTTTGAAAGTCGATTCTGGAATATCGACCACTCATTTCTGCATCTTGCTCTAACCTGTGCGTTGAAAGAGGTTAAAATAACTAAGGATAGGAAAAAGAGAACAAGGGTAAAGTTATTTTAGGGGTTTAAGTATAGTTTTTTTTAGAAATGGGTTTAAGTAAAGTTATTTTAGGGGTTTGCTGGTATTATAACAAAAGATAAGGAGGGAAAAAGATACATGTAACTGAAAGGCGAAATCACAATAAGCAGGAATTAGGCCAAAGGTTTAGACGTGGAAATAGTACATACCCCTTGCCGAGGAGCTGTGCCATTCTCTGACTCGCCCTGAATATTGAAAGTAACAAAAGCAGTGAGTTTATAACCATTAAAAGAAAGAGGAGAACAGGATGACAGTAAAGGATGCAAGGGCAAAGGAAATTATGGCCAACGGTCAATACTTGAAAAATGAAAAATAGCTTGACCGGTGTTCACTTTAAAATGACAAGAGGGGGAGGGGCATCACTTATTAGACCTAAAGTGTATTAAGGACAAATTGCCAATCATCTTTCTCCTTTCACAAGGCCTAATTACATACATTATAGTTTTCATCTTTTAAAATACAGTGCGTCCTCTACTCCAAAATTATCAATTGATTTCCTTAAGAAAAAACTTCTTTAAATTTTCGAATGCCTAAACATACTAATCAGCTATCCTGTAGTAGTATATAATGTTATGAGGCTAGCAAGACTGATCACTGTCTTTTGAAATTAATCACAATCTTCATTAAGTTCGCAAATAACTGAGCAACTATCTAACCACTCCACTGCAAATTAACATCCAAATTATTTCATTTTGTTCATTAGTAAGTACCACTCAAAAGTCACTCCAAGAGAGCTGTCTTCAACAAATTACATCTCAATCGATCCTAATTGGTAGCATTAGTCCAGACCGATAACTTCCTCAAATCTCAACTAAACTGCCCCACAGGAAGACCATGATTTTTTATACAATCAATCAGATAAAAAGGCCCTTTGCATTGGTTTAATTTACCTTCATTAATCAAGTCAAGAGACTTGTACTACAGAGAAATCGTGACATAGAGATTGAACTTCCTCGATGCTTTGTCTAAAAACTTGTTAACATTCACAAGCTATTTGTTATATCAAAACATATTATAGAGACATGATCTCTGCTTAACAAGCATATGCCATTAGGATGAATGGTATAAAAATGATGGACTAACCTGACTCCTAAGGGAAGAAACCACTTGATGAACAATCCACTGAGAATCAACCACTCCAATCTTTTCATGTGCAGGCTGTTGTGGAAAATAAAAATTCAACAGAAAAGAAAGTTGGTCGAAAGATATATAGAGCTTTAATACTATTGGGAAGCGGAAGCTAGGCTCTTTATGGAAGAAATAACTTGCTATAAAGCCGCAAACATAGTTAAAGCTGAAAAATAGAATATCACTTTCATATCAGAGTTCCTACAACTATGCAGTGTCAGGGAAACGCCCCAAGATTTGATACAGACAATGATGTGGAGAATGGAAAAAATTGTGATGCCTACAGAGAAAACAGAATGTAACAAAAGATGTAACAACTAACCTCCACACATCTTCTAAGAGCAAAATCCAATCCCCATCCATGCACCAAATCATTCTGCAAGAACATTGTTTATCATTATTCTAATAAGCAGAAATGAAAAAGTAAAAACAATCAACTTATCCTCTATATGATCTTTGTTATGCTATTACCAAGTCTATAATAGGAATTAAAATTCAAGTGAAAAGTATTAGCCTTCTCAAAATTACCACCATGCATGCCAAGCTCCAGATGCGCGAAAGTTAGGAAACACTTTTGTATAATTCCTACACAGAAACATAATAGAAGAACCTGAATCATATGCCAAACACAACGCCAAGCTTCCCGAGAAAAAACAGGGGCCATGATTTCAACAAAGCTGAAATAGCAAAAATAAAAATTGTTTATACATGGACAGTCATGCACATGCACAAAGAAGAAAAAAAGGTATGTGGACATGATTTCCTTAAATATGAAACAGCACAAAGAAACAACATATATATGCAAAACACATGCGTACATATACACAAAGAGGGAAATTTTAAGATAGAGAGAACATACGCGGCGCACGGAGGCAAATTGGGATCGCTGCACCAACCTGGTTTCTCCTCTGTATCCCTATAAACAGCCCACAGGCATAACAATTATTTTCAACCTACATCTACTTTTTCAAGTTAACAAAGTCCAAGCAATCTATCAACAATCACAGAGAGAGAGAGAGAGATGGGAAACATACTTATGAACTTCACTGTTTCCTCTTCTCTTGGTCATTTGCCACACAAGTCCATTATTGGGCTCAAGACCAGGCTGAGAGATGTGAAGACCATGTTTCTTAACCAATGCTATATACCTGACAGATTAAAAAATGAGACACCCAGAATTTCGCAACTAAAAATGATAAGCAAGAGATTACTTCTCTGCGTGAAAATGTTCTACTCCAAGATCTTCATCCCAGATAAAGATATAGTCATAAGCTGCAACAACATCAGGATGCAGAAATCTCTTTGCGTACCACCTGGAAAACATCCATGGTCATGAATGAGAGAGCTGGTTTCAAAGTATCACCTACCCGCAGTAGAATATGTCTCAGCTATGGTAAGATTGCAGTTGATTTATGTTTGCATGATACCCAAATAACATGACAAAGGAAGTGCGAATCTAGATTTTGAAGGTCTATGCATAATATGCAACGGGCGCACTTGAATACTAAGTGGAAAAGCTATTAAGTGTTACCATTTTGTTTGCCTTTTTACGCTGATATGGATTGCACGCTTTGACCAATCAAATTGATCCCATTCAGTTGTCCGACCATCATAGTGGAAAAGCAAGATTGTGAAATCGTCAGAAAACTACGAAAAAATATAAGAAAATAGCTCAGTATCAATGGAAATAATAAAACACGAGAAGGTAAAATGACACATTTGCAAAACCTTCTTAATTGCTGCGTTGATATTATTCCTCTGATCATATCCTACTGTAAATGTCACCAAGTACCTAGGCTTCTTCTTGAGATCCTGCCAAATTTCATATAGAAATTGTAATTTATATGTATTTGATCCCTACAGCTGGTTTCTCAGGTGTGAATGACGGCCAAACATTTGTTAGTTTAGTGCAGATAGCTAGAATTATCATACATATCTTTAGAACAAGAGGTACAGTTTCTGGTATACTTGTATCCAGTTAGCAATCATTTACTTAACTCTTGATTAAGCTATAGTCATTTTACACTATCATTGGAAATCAAATAACAAATAATAGTAACTAGTAAGTAACACTCCCCATTTGGGAATCATTGGAGAAGTCAATAACAAACAAAATATCAGCAAAGTAACTGTTTGATTTTCGGTATCATACCTCACTGGGTTCACCCCATAATCTGCGCAAGTAAAAGTCAGTTTCTGAGACAATTATTCCTGGAGGTAATAACTCTGCACCACGAGGATTTGTTGGAACATAAATCTGGGACCAATTAAGCAAGTGACAAAGCATAGACCAAAATGAATATCAAAACAACAACATAAAAAAAACCTCACATAGCTAGATAATCAGCAACATACATACCCTAGAAGCATTGCTTAATCCAGAAGTCTCACTTGATTTATTTGTATTAGTAAGAGGTACGTCAAAAGTTGAAATCAGGCCTGGACGTAAGTGAATCTGAAACGGTGAATGAACAGATCACTAGAATGACAGGTCTCTCCCAACCTATAGGTACATAGTACACTGGTGAAGATCGACAAACCTTAGCAAGAGAAAGTGATGGAAATGAAACACCAACAAAAAATCCAAAAACAGCTCCTAGAATCATGGTCACTATGAGCTTGGCACCACTATTTGATCTTTTACAAGCTCCACTACAAGGTTAAATAGGGAGTATCAAAGTTAGCCCAACAAATTAATCACATTCCTCCACAAACAACCTAAAACTGATGCTGATAGGAAAAACTAAAGCAGATACACATGTAAGAATCGAAACCTTCGGTGTGAAGTCCCCATTAACTCAGAAAATATCAGAATCCTCAAACGAGCATTCACATCCTCAATGGGCAACGAGATTGGCCAATTTTTCAGTTATACGAAAAAGATCTCCTCCCGAGCACTAATCCCTGAAACAGACTGATTTTTATTCAGAAGAATCAAAAATAAAAACTAAAAAACTTGATCTCATTAAATAAACCAATGTAAATGACTCGCGAAACTTATGATAGTACTGTCAAATTACGTCCCTAAAATGTGAATTAAAGAATAATAAATTCAGTTAAAAATAGACATACTATCATATTCTGGACAAACAGAAAAGAAAGAAATCATACAAAGGTACGTGAAATCGAAAATTGATAGTGAAAAGGATACGCATTGCGAATTCCTACAAGAAAAACGGCCAAAAGAAATCCTTAACCTGCCAATTATTACTAGCAGAGAGTAGAAAGAATGAGAGCGAAGAAAGAATGAGAGCGAAGAACCGAAACTGAAAAGGTCCAACCCAAAACAACAACAACAAAAGAAGAAAGAACGGAAAGTTAAAATAAACTTTTAACAGATAAAGTTAAAGTCACCGAAGTTACCGTTAAATCGATCAGATGCAAGTAAAAGGTTGAGAAAGAGATTTACAGAGAACATGAATTTCGAGGTGTTTCTGCAGAGAAAGAGAGAGAAACAGAAAACAGAAAACAGTGAAAGCCAAAACGGAAAGAATGTTTAACTTCGTTGAATGACGATATTGCCCCCACCCCCACAATGATGCGGTGCCTCTCACATATATACTGAACACGTATCTGAAAAATAATAACAATCACAGGTTTTACTATTAAAAACACGTAGAACATGTTAGGACTTACAAGCTTTAGCTTTAAGGCTCTGTAACAACCGATTCCTTTATAGAGCTGTCAAAAATGAAAGGATAAAAAAAGAAAGGAAACAGAACTAAAATAATGTCTCACCAAGATTTGTTGACATGTCACATTCATTTTCTTCTTTTTTCCAAGAGAGGAAACTGTTAGAAACTGACAAAATAAGGGAAAGATTGGTGGAGACTTCAACTAGTCAAGGAACTGTTTTGTTTGATTTCTCATTGTTGGATACAACTAAGAAAGCCCAGTTCTCTTGGGCTCTTGATTTATTGAATTTGAATCGATCATTGTGGGAGGAAACCAGTTGTCCATTTTTGACCTTACTGTTTCCTCTTCTTAATTGCTCCGGTGAGGGGATAAGGAAAATGTTACAATTTTTAAGCAGATGTTGTTTTTCTCAAAGAACCAAAGAATAATCAATCGCGGTCATTTGCAGTGATTAGAATTTTGCACAGCGTGCTGGGAGACCTGTTTCGTGATCAACCGTCACAATTTCCGTGGAGTTGTTGCATCGAAGAACGTCCTGGCCCAACTTAGCACCAGCTGCCTTGAGACCCTTGAGGGAAACTGGTTGGTTAAACAAGTTCAGAGACGGCAGTTTTGATGCTGGAGGCAACTTGCCATTAGGTAACCAGTTTCTGAAATCATCTTTCAGCAATGGGACCTCGAAATCTGCCTTGGCATGTCTGACAACGTTGTCCTTTGCACTGATGTGAGCTCCTGGTTCCATATGGTTAGTAGAAAAGCTTGCCTGGTTTGGAAAGTTCGGGTAGAGGCTAACGTAGCCTCTGAGGTACATCATGTCAATAAGGAACTTTTTCCACGAAGCTTGCCATCCATTCGTCCTGGATTTTGGAATCTGAACTGGGTTTTCCTTGGCGTTTTCAGTGAACCTCATGTTCATGTAAACATAGAACTCTCTCCAATGCTTAGGGAAGAACACTGCACCCCAACTGCAGGGTAATTGGTGAAGATAAGGTGTGTTGGGATGGATTCTCCTGAAGAACTCAGTTGCGTTCCACTTGGGCCTTTCTTTTACAACTTCTACGAGTTTTGGAGTGTACAGCGAGATCGAGGAAAGCTCAGGCATCGACACCTGAGGATCGTAGTGGTATGCTAAGAGAGCATACTTGATCCATAAATAATAGTAGGGAGAGACTTCGATGTCGTCTTCGAGCAGAAGGCCATAATCATCGTCAGAAGCTGGATACCAGCTTTCACTTACTGCTCGAATTAGGCCTCCCTGGATGATTCTTCTTCTAAGCGTTTTCGGACCATGAGGCCATTCGAATGAGTTCACTAGTTTTATAGTTGCCTCATCCACTTTACTGTCCATGTTGAAGCTAATAGGGATTTCATCTCCAACATAATAAGCATTGCGTAGGGACTTCAGAAGTCTTGCTAAAGAAGAAGCTCTGTTTTGGGTGATTATGTTGACAGAAATCCGCATCTTATTCCAATCTGCACAACCAAGCAAAATAGGAGTTTTCTCATTAGATATGCAAATGACATGAAAAAGAAGAACAGAAAAGCTATAATTCTTACTTGGCAAAGCTGTTGGTCTTAGATCAGCCATCCATAGAACTTTCGATATGGAGGGCCTTGGTAGGAGAACCATTGTTGTAGTAGCATTGACACTAGTCTCGGTGGCCATTTTCAACGCTTTCTTCACGTTAGGATCAATATCAGCCATAGTGATTACCAAACTGGGATTATGAATCTTCATTAAACCTTTCATGCTAGAGTAAATTGATTGCACCACAGGAACTTCCGAGTTTGACGATCCTGAAAGAGCCCCAACTCCCAAATCAAATATCTTAAACCTTCGCTCCTTGCACACCAACTTAGGCCAACCAAGCGCGGTTGCAGCATCTTCACAAGGGCAGAAGTTGCCTCCAGAGACAACAATGTAGGCTTTTTTCCCAATAGTAGACCGGAATTTCTCAAGCAGGGGACCAAGTGCTTTGACTTCAGCCACCGAGTGAGCATAAAATAGTGCATCGATCTTTTGAGGGTACATTGCTGCCCACTGCGTCACGTAACCTGTTGAAAGTGCCTTCCACCATTGGTCATCTCGTACTTGGACAATGTCCTTGAAAATTACCGTAGTTTCTGACACATATGCAAGCCTGTGTTCGCTGTCACCCCATGTTTCCTTATCCTTGGGGTCAACCGGAAGAACAAATGAACCGGCATTTCTGTACTTCTGAAGCTGATAGCTGCATGCGTTTGCGACATATTCCAAAGTTAATCAGAAGCTCAATTAGAAAGTGCAGTAAGTAGCTAGAAAGAATGAAAATCAGTTTCCATTTTTTGATTTAGACCCATATTTTGTTTGGTCAAGAAAAAAATTAAGAATCATAATCAAGTTAATCAATGTATAATTATTCTATTCAAGAATTTCAATCAGTTGAACCTATCTGAATCTATTTGTGGTCAAGTTATTTTTCTCTCATCGGGACTCAAGCTAATAATGAGCAGATAGTGCTACAGGGAATCTCGAAAAGGCAGGTTATTAACTATATAACATATCACTGTAGTGGAGGAAACAGGATATGGAGTACCCAGCTCAAAACGCCACTACCAAAGTTGACCAAATTTGTATACACAGGATGGCTAGTCTTTGAAGATTCTTCAGATATAAACTGTTAAAAAACCATTACAGGTTCCTTTCTAAAGTTTTTAATAGTACTAGTACTTCAAATGCATGCCAAGTCGATTTTCAACTCTCTTTGTCAAACCATTAACCTAATACTTGTAGGTAAGCCTATAATTCAGTATTGGATATGTTAAACTCAACCCAAAAAGATAAAGAGATTAGAGGGTACACTCAACAGTGGCGGATTTCGGTTTCCTTTATTAAATAATACTAAGTTGTTTACATTTATTAATGAACAGGTTAACAACCCAATATAAATTCACTATTTGTCATGGTCACGCTTATCAGAACAGCTCTTTTTTTAGTTATTTTTGCAATGTTTGGTAGATTTAAAAATGCTCAAGTCTACTAGTTTTGTTCGTATTATTCTAACAATGTATGTCATTTAGGGAGAAATCATGACTTCAATTGATAATATGGTCATTTTTTATTATTAAAGAATGTCTAGGAACTCGAGAAACAACAAATGTAGGTAACTTTTTCAGATTAACTCCAAACAGCTAAAACCATCGACCATTGGTTTCAGGCAAGGTATACTATTGAATGAAAGTAAGAGACATGAAGAAAAAATGCAAGAACTTTGACCTTGGATACTTACCTAAGGTGAAGGTCTTCTCCAGTCATAAATGTCATAGGTGACTCGGTGAAAAGGGTCTTGACAAGCTCTGCAGAGAGAAACCATGAACTGGAAAGAAAATCCACCTGCACAATCCTATCGACCGCAATATCATAAGCAGGGTCAGGCAAGTAGAGTCCTGCCTCTTTCGATCTAAACTTTCGATAACTTGGGAACGTAAAGTCCTTTTGTCTGAAAGGCAAAATCCTTCCTATGCTGCCCAAAACTGAGCTCTTGTACTTCTCAGTTCCTGCTACGTGGGATAAAATCTGTAGCATTTTTCTGCCAGGAATCATGTCATCGTCGACAATATATACAAGGTCTGCCTCTGTCTGTAAAGCCATTTGGAACCTTCCGTAGTACTTGAAATCGTAGCTTGAGCTAATGAAGCTGATTCTTGAGTCGTTATAGCTTTCTACAATTCTCTTTAATGATATCTCATTCGGACTCCCAAATGAAAGTACCCAAACATGGTGGAAAGGAAGAGTCTGTCGAAGCAGAGAATCAATCTGTGCACACAAAGTCTTTCTCTTGAAATGATTTAAGATTACTGTAACTTTTGGCTTATTCGGACTACGCATATCCCACTTAGATTTCATTGTCATTAACTCTGCCAGAGTCTCTATTCCAGCGGACTTTCTCTGAAAGCCCACTACCTGGTCGTATAGCTCTCTCTTTAACTTGATCATCTGAGCATCGTTAGACTTTTTCTGCTCGAAATCGATCTTTTCGTGCTCGCAAACTTCTGAAGGGGACCAGGGGGTCGTTGGTCGTATTTCTGTAACAAGAGAAGCAGCTTCCTGATATCGACCAAGAACATGTGGAGGGATCACAAATTGTTTCCAGTGCTGTGCGATTCTTGTAGCCCACGCGAAGTCAGGTTTGGTTCTTAAGTCTATTGCAGGGCTCATGTAGTAGAGTAGGAAAGTTGCATAGACTGCAAAAGCAAATTGCAGACAGGTAAGAGCAGTAACTAGCCTAGCTGAGGGGCTCTTTGGAGGCTTCAGTTTGGCCTTTGCTCCGACATAGTCCTTAAGCATCCCTTCCAAGTAATCCCCGCTTTTCATGGTGTGATTCCTGATTAATCCCATTTAATGAATTCAGTAAAGAAGAATGTTAAACCTGCCAAAAGAAAAACACAAAATATTGGAAAACAGAGCTTTGAACAACAAAGGTGCAACAATATTCAAGCTTCACTATAACCAAACTCATACCTCAATCAATGAATGAAGAGATACGTTAGAAAAGAAGAGAAATATTCTTTTTTGAGTGACACCAATGAATCACTTCTTATTAGTTTTTCAGTCCGTCTCTTTGAACTCCAAACTCAACCACCAACCAAGCATCAGAAAATCCAAAATATCAATATTTTGTCTCAGGAAAGCATCAAGGAACTTCAGTCCAGAAAGAGAGAAAAAGGAGAAACAAATTAGATGTTATTGAAGGAGGTGGAGAGAGTGACGTTGAAGAGCAATGGTTCCCGTGCCTTTGTATATATATAAAACCAAAAGGGTACACGTAAAAATGTGCAAGAGAAGCACCCCAAGAGAAAATGCATCAAAGGTCACATGGGCTAAACGTTTATAATAGTAAAGTAATAGTTCCATAATAGTCAAAATTTGTTATAATACGAACGCGTTACCTTCACTGCTTCTTATACATCTATGCTCGTAACAATTTTAAAGCCGGTTTTGATGCCGTAGAAAAGGGCTTCCTCTGCGTTTTTTGCACTGCCTGCCCTTACGTTCTCTCTATTTTTTTGTTGTTTACTCCTCTTGTTACCTTCACATTCACTACAGACCGACCCATGAAAATTTTTTTTCTTATCTTCAAGGTCATTAGGAAGCCAGATTCCAAGAGATTTGTCTACGGGAAATAACATGATGAACCTAATTAAGTTTCAAACCCAATTACCTAGATCAAGCCTACATGCTCACAGAAGTTCAATACAAGAAAGAGCAGACGAAGAACATTAAAAACAAAAACCTTCGCAAGTGACTATGATATATACCTTTTCTTGGCTACAAAGACAATGAATCAAATCTACTAGCTTAAGCAAAGGCTAACACATCAAATTCACACCCAAAACAATTGATTGCTTAAGCGTGAGCTGAAGAGAAAGGAAAGCATTACTTATTCTTCAAAGGATACGGTATACGATGAAGTTTATAAGAAGAGATAATCAGGTAGTCGGTATATGGGCAAGGTTGACTTTGCATTTAGGTACTTGAATGAACACAGCAGCAACCAAACCTTAACACTACTTAATGGTCACTTGCCAAACTCCAGCAGCTTGAATGCATGAAACAAATCGTAGACTGAGAATTTGCTTGTAAAAGGAAGAATACTAAAGGGTTTTGGTTGGTTACTTTTCTCAAGAAAGACCAATGGAACATGATGGGAAAAAAAAATTATAATTCTTGTTTTCACTTTAGTCCTTTCTTTAAAGTTAGAATTTTTGTTTTCAGTTCCAGCCCTTTGGCGAGAAAGTGTGCACGGTTTTTGCAGAATGATCATGCGATGACGTGACGTTAGAGTTGCAGAACCTAACAAAAGAGTCTGAAAGTATAAACTTAACCACCTTTTTGCAACAGTAACTAAAGACACTTTGATATGGTGAACTCGAAAGAACTCAATTAGATGATGCAATATGCAATTACAGCAATTCACTCTGTATGCATTGCAAATAATGTTGGCCGTATATTGACAGGTTCTAACCTTTTCTTTTGGAAGCCCATCACCTTTTTTTTTTAATTTCTTTGTTATTCAATAGTCTAGAGGAAATATGATTTTGTGAATATTTTCAAGGATATAAATTATTGAATACTATTTATATGGTTGTAGGAATTAATTAGATGACTATTAATTAATAATTTTTATAAAATAATTTTTTATTATTTATGATGATGGCGTTAATACTCTTAAAAACTTTTTTCATGATTAAATAAGCATAAACAACAAACGTTTAAGAAATACCTTTGAGTTGATTCATACCATCTCAAATTTTAAACTTTTACTTATTGATCAATGTTTTAAAAATCGAACCGGAAGTTTAAAAAAATAAGAGATTTAAGATTTAAAATATTTAATCGGTATTAGATCCTCATAAAATCGACTAAAAATTGAATAAAATTAAAGAATTTGAAATATGATTAAAAGAGGTTGTCCTTACCCATTTAAGAATTTAAAGTTTAATTTGCAATAAAGATATTCTTAAATGAAAATTAATTGATTTGTTTTGATTTATAAGAACTTATTAATTTACCAAATTTGACCGATTAATTAATAAACTGATTGATTTTTAATAATAAAAGTTATAAAAGTAAATCGAACCCAAAAGTTAAAAATTAAACCGAAAATTTAGATGATTTAAAGATTTTACAATTAAACTGATATTGATTGAAACAATCCTGCATCAGAATTTTAACTTAAAAAGAAATTTATAATTCCACAAAAGAATGCAGATCTCTTGAAAAGAGTTGTAAGGTAAGCCTTCCGCTTAATCCGTTATCAATTACGCACATAATCAAATTTTTTCTTGGTAAGCCAACGATTCTTCTTGCTTTAATTCATGAAAGCCCATGGCTGTCGTTTGACTTTGCAATTAAATATTTATGGAACCTTACCGAATTAAAGAAATTTCCGTAAATAAGTAAAAGGGGATTAAAAAAAAAGAAAGTAGTGTTAGGCTTAGGCATCCATGTGGCAACTGGCAAGGGATGAATTTAAAAAACAGCGTTAGCTATTAGAACCCTAAATTAGCAATTAAACAAAAGACAGATTTCAAACAGAGAACTGAAGATAATTTCGTCCATTTTTATGAACGCAGGTGAATGATTTTGATCTTCTAAACTCAAGATTAATCAATTCCACTTGGAAGTGATGAACATTTATGGTTTAAGTCCTAAATTCTACGCGTATGCTCGTACTAAAATGACAAAGTTTTATCTTTTTTTGTTTTTTTAATATTACGAAAGAAAACTACGAAATAACAGATAAAAGTTGCTCTTTTATAATTAAAAGATTATAGGTTTAGATCGTGAAAATACTCTCTTGATTAAAAATATAAGGCAAAAGTTGCGGTGTTCGATGACTCTCGTAAGATAAAAAATCTTGTGTTTTTTTTTTAAACACAAAAGGGTTGTTTTATTAAAGAGAATCAGCTAATAAAACATCCCGGATAATGTTGGGTGGATTATGAAATCATTCACCAACAAAATCATCAACTCTAGTAACTTGAGCTAGTTTATAGGCAACCATATTAGCTTGCCTAGGTACTGTAACAACCCTGCAGTTACCCTGTAATATACTTAACAAATTAAAGAAAATCACTTCCCATTATCGATAGTTGAGGTTGAATTCGTCTTATAATTTTCCTTTCTTACCAATGAGGTAAAAATGGACTGTGGGTACAAAAAGATTTTGTTGGAATCAGACTTGCTGGAAGCTATTAAGTTAGTTACCCAAGAATGCTCTCAATCTAATCCTTATTTGACGATTGTGGAGGATATTTTTTTTTATCTACAGAAAGACTGGGACTATTCTATTGCTTATATTCGGAGAGAAGGTAACCAATGTGCTGATTATCTAGCGAAATTAAGATCTTTATCTTCGCAGCATTGACATCTATGGGAGATGCCTGTTCCGAGTATTGGATAATTCCTACAGAATGATGCTTTATCTGTGGCGTTTTTGAGGCCATAGGCCTCCTTGTTGTCTATCCTCTTCACACCAAAAAAAAAAAAAGTAATTGTACACTCGTGCCGCACCACATGCCATGAGATCGACACATTCGTGCACATGCTTCGATTATAATTACTACAATCATGAAGAAACCTTTTTGTTCCATTTAGAACTATATAACTCTAAACTTTTCTCATAACCCTCAACACATTATAGAACAAATTCTTTCAGTTCAGCCTTCAAATGTCAAACTCAATCCCTTAACAAAACCCTAAAGAAAAGTCAACATCCTGCTGGAAGCAGAGAAACCGTGAAGATGAAAAGCACTTGGACGGGTTTGACTGACCCTACAGACGAAGGCTTTGACATGTCTTTTAAGTATGGATGTGTTAGTGGAAGCCACAAGAGCTAGCTACTTTCACTTTAACGTCTGTGTTTATGACCTAACAAAATCGAACAAGTCTTAGTTTGTAGAAGGGTCTACATGTGTGGGCTAGCTATATCTTCCGCCATTACCAGATAGTTTATAGGAAGTTGTATTTATGAGTTATTGTTCTAGCTTGCCTCTAGTCAATCACAAGCAACGAAATGCCTGATTTTAATAGTCGGCTGTACTTACTAACGTGTCGTGTTGTTTGTATACATCTCTTCTGACTCAGTGCGTTAGTACCATCTCCTCTTCTTTCCAGGCATATATCACATGGGGCTTTAATCAAGTTAAGAAACTGTTAATTCATAAGGTCAAGCCTTTCATTTGCATCCTTCGAGTATGTATATATTGTAATTTTTAATGTAGATATACTGTAGAGTTTATTAACAAGAATTAGACTTGAATTAACTATTATCAAAATGATTAAAACTAATTATTTGAATAATTGACCTCACTCCTTAATATTTTCATATTTAATTAATATAAATACTCTAACAGTATAACTTGTCAAAATTAAGATTGCGTAGTTATTTTCATATTTGTTAAAATTTTAATTTTTGTCATCCGTAGGTAAATTTGAGGTAATTAAATATGACTAAGTTTTATTAGTCATGTAGGTACTTATTATTGACTTCATTTTATATGTTTCTTGAAAGTTGAAACTCCCTCTATAATTTAAATTTAACTTGAAGAACATTTAGTTTATCATTAGTTATTTATTAGGATTTTCCCATATGATTTATAAAATTATCTATGTAATACTACAAGTAACCATATTTATATATTATTAATCAATTATGTTAAAAAAATCTACAACCTTATTCTTATTAAATAAATAATAAATGAATATTAGTGCAAGTACTCGATCATGACTAAAACAACTGCATGAGTGTACTAGTTTCGCAAACTCTTCAAATTACGGTAGTCGTTTCTAGCACAATAAAAAACATAGAAGAATTAAAATGCAACAAAATAAATCAATATTAATATTTGTTAACGCAGTTCAGCACACCTTGGCTACATTTGCGGGGCCCTTACCTAGATTAAAATTTTCATTAAAAGACAACGATAGTTTTACACCAGGCTTTAATAAGTCGACACCACTTAACCCTTGACACTACTTGTGAAAGTGATTCACATCCAATAACATGACCGACTCGTGTTAACCTCAAAGAGGATTTTTCTCAATAATTTTTTAAAGCAAGAACAATGAGGTATCATCACTCAATCTGCCCATTCATCATCGATAAGAACACAAAAAACATAGATTAAGAGACACTCACAAGTCTTCCTCCATTCAGCTCCGAACAAATGAAATAGATATCAAGTTCACCTTTGATATATTCACTTACCATCACCACTAGAGCTTAAGGATTAACAAATAACTCATGTATGTGTGCGGCAAAAATCAGATCACCACAGCCCATCAGTTAAACATCCAACCAAAACCTTCACCAAGTAAATAATGCTTTAAGTGCAAGAGTTGGGTTACGTAGGTATCAACACACCTTTGATTATCTTCAATTTTCTTCACACCTGATAAAATCACACACAAGCCTCCCTTAATGCAGAAAAATATTCAGATTAAAAACAACACATTTTTCATCTTCCATTCATAATCAAAACTCACCAGAAAAACCTCACCAAATCACTCGTGTATTTTCTGCAAAAAGAGACAGCACCAATGACCCACATGATAAGACCAACATTGCAGAAATTCACGCCAACTTCCATCAAGAAAAAAATCACTTCATAATTCACGTATCTTATACAAAGAGCCAAGTCACGTAGTAGTGAAGACATAGAAACCGACACACACAACCACCCACATCACCTTGCATTATCCATATCCTAAAAAGAAACATGACCAACTACAATCTTCATTCAAGATAGACTCTTATTTGTGCAACAACACTTATCAAAGAATCCAATTCAAGTAAGACTTATTGATTTATATTTTTAATCATTATCTAATTATCCAATAATAAAAAATGTCAAAATTAAAATAATAAGACATAGTGAATATCCTAAAAATCTCCCTTTTTTGAAATTTTTGTCACAAATAAAAACTTTCCTTGAATCACATAATCGAATATATAAAAGTATTGAAGTTACAATACTCCCCATCAATCAAAGGTTCACGTAAATAAAAATAACCAACGTTCACAAGTAGTTCAAAATAACCAAGTGCAAACCCAAATTCAAGTCATCTCCTCCTTTAGGACAAGGATGCTAAAAAGAAAATTCAAGGAGCATCGGATGACCGAAGAACTCACTGCTTTAGGTGACGAAGTGCATCAAGGCCCATTTGAAAAATGCCCTCAATCCTCTCAATTTCAGTTAACAAAGTTGCCTGAGGACTAACAGAGGAATTCCCGAGGCATCTAAAGGACTAAATGTAGTGTATAGCAAATCGACAACCCATGGTTGCTTGAAAATTCTAGCAGATATGTTCATTAAGGTGACTGGTTTAAGGGTACTTGCCTCCAACCGAGGAACACCATTTGCATATAAGAATTGAGAAATTAAGCAAGGGAAGTAGAGTAGAGAATGTGACTTGCCTCCAATAACCAACATAGCTTCAATTATGAGTCGCCCTAAATTGAAGTTCACCCAATACCAATGACATATAGCTATTTAGCCTGTGCTAGGTAAACAGAGACAACATCTGTACTAGGCATCCAGTTAGCTAAAACCAACTTATGCAGAACAAAATACTTTTGAGTCAACATAGATGAGTGTAGTCCCAAACTAGATGGCCACACAAGTAACTTTCCGCTAGTTAATACGGTAGCTATTTGATCAATAGAAACGATCCAGCTATCATCATAAACCTGATCCCCAATTAGATTAACAAATCTCATGAAGATATTCAACATATTAGCATTAAACTGTATCGCCCTACCGATGACATATAGTGGTTTAGCCTGTGCTAGGTAAATAGAGACAACATGTGTACTAGGCATCCAGTTAGCTAAAACCAACTTATACATAACAAAATACTTTTGAGTCAGCATAGATGAGCGTAGCCCCGAACTAGATGGCCAAACAGATAACTTTCAGCCAGTTAATACGGTAGCTATTTGATCATTAGAAATGGTTCAGTTATTATCATAAACCTGATCCCCAATTAGATTATCAAATCTCATGAAGATATTCAAAATGTCAGCATCAAACTGTATCGCCCTACCCCGGACATATACTAATTTATAACACACAACAATATCAGATAACAAGTCACCATGCATATTTCAATAAAATTCTTTTACCAATTCAATATCATAGTGTTTAGGAAATAATGCAGCTTGTAGTAAAGTTCTCTCAGCTAATAAATTATTCAGTCAGTGCTGCTAAAATTCATCTAAGTTAATAGGATGATCTAGAACTAACCCGATGTCAGTGAATGACTCCCAATTTTGCTCAGTGTCGGGTAAATAGAATTTGAATGAGACTGTTGTTTCTACTGTCAATCGAGCAGATGGAACTCGCTGAGGTGGGCGAACTGTTTTCCTAGCACACTGTTTCGTTAATTTTTGAGGGGCTAGAGAAGGAGCGGTCGGTGGAGCAACAACAATAGGAACCTCGTCGGAATCAGATGACGAGTCTTCGATCATTGAACACAATACCTGCATTGCGTCATCACTTTCTGATGGATAATTGCGAATCGAGGTGGTGTTGGGAATTTCAATGGGAGTAGTTGAGGATGACCTAGGCCCATAAACTTTCCTCCCAGGAGTCAGGTTCAGCAGTAAACAAGTGGAACGACGTATGGGAGCAATAGTTGGTTTTTCCACACCCGAAGAGAGAGATTTGTCTTTGTTCTTGACCATATTATTAAAGAATAGCAAAGACCCAAACGAGAACAATAAATGGAGTTGCCGTGGAGTGAAAAGGAGTAGTACCGTAGAGAGAAGAGATGAGTCTTCAATGGTGTTTCACAAATCCCACACGGATGCTAATTTTACGGTAGAGAAGCCTTCAATGCAATCACATGGGTGCTTGAGAGCTTGAGAGTCGTTAGAGATGAGAGAGGGATAAAGGGTGTAGGCAACGACTGGAAGATGACTTAAGGATTTTGATCCCTTTGGATGAAAACGCAAGGTTTCATTTTTCCCTTCTTTTTTTAAACATTTTTTCAAGAAATAATACATTAATAATGTAAAACACGAAGTCCCAAGGCCCTTTGAAGAAGTTCAAACCTGACTGTGTAAAGAGTTTGGAAACTGATTGAAAAAAACTGTAATTCCTTTGATGAGATTACAAGGTTAAATACTAGTTACAACAAAATAATCTCCACAATCTAAGGAGTATAATCTGCACAATCTAAGGAGTGATTGAATTCAAATGTTCCTAAATATCATCTATCAGAGTAACTACCTGATCCTATAATTAAATATATACAATTGCGTAAGTATAGCACTCATACACCCCCCTCAAGCTTGCAGTTGGAAGCAACTCCAAGCTTGCGCAAATTACAATGGAACATCGCTTTTGTCAAAGGTTTAGTGAGCATGTCGGCCAGCTGGTCCTTGGCATGCACATGCCGAATGTGAAGCTGCTTAGAGAGTACCTGGTTCCGAACATAGTGAAAATCCACAGCAACATGCTTCATTCGTGTATTAATGACCGGATTCTTGCTCAAGTACAACACACCGACATTGTCACACAGTATTGTTGGGGACGCATTTGAGCTGACATGAAGCTCATGCAGGAGGTTTTGTGCCCAGCTTACTTCGGATGCCGAATTCGCCACTGCCTTAAACTCGGCCTCCGTAGAAGATCGCGCAACCGTCTGCTGTTTCTTGGAGGACCAGCTGATAGTATTACTTCCAAGAAATAAGATGTGTCCTGAAGTAGAATACCGACTCTCGGTGTCTCCCGCCCAATCGCGCGTCAGAGTACATCATGAGATTAAGAGGAGACGAACATTGAAGAAGAAGGCCAAGCGTAGAGGTCCCGCGTAGATAGCGAAGAACACGCTTGAGAGCTTGCCAGTGTAGCTCAGACGGGTTATGCATAAACTGGGACAATTTGTTCACTGCAAAGCTAATGTCCGGACGAGTAAAAGAGAGGTATTGAAGCTTGCCAAGGACAGCACGGTATCGAGAAGCATCAAAAGAAGGTGCATCATCATTAGTCATTAATTGGCATGTCGTGGACAGCGGTGTGGCAGCCGATTTACAATCATGCATGTTTTCAAGGGACAAAAACTCCTCAATGTAAGTTGTCTGATTGAGAAAGAGGCCCGTGGCAAAGCGACAGACTTCGACACCCAAGAAATAGTGTAACGAGCCAAGATCCTTAATTGAGAAGCGACGAGCAAGCGCGGCAATCACATTGTTTACCACAGCAAGACTGCTACCCATAACGATGATATCATCAACATAAACCAAGATAAATACTTCAACCTCTCGAGTTCTTAGAATGAACAGTGACGGATCAGACTTGGACTTGACAAATCCAGCTTGATGTAAATAATGTGTGAGTGCCATGTACCATGCCAATGGTGCCTGTTTCAGGCCATAAATAGCTTTCCGCAGTTTGCAAATATGGTGGGGTGCCGAGGGTGACTCGTATCCAGGCGGTTGGGACATATAGACTTCTTCTTGAAGGTCACCTTGAAGAAAGGCATTATTTACATCGAGTTGCCGAAGTGGCCATTGGCGGGAGACGGCAAGAGAAATGACAACTCGAACGGTTGTTGGCTTAACCACAGGGCTGAAGGTAGAGTGATAGTCAATCCCGGGCCGTTGTGTGAATCCCTTGGCAACCAACCGAGCCTTATAGCGATCAATGGTACTATCCGATTTCCTTTTTATCCTGAAAAGCCATTTACAAGCCACAATATTTTTCGATGGATCATGTGGAACTAAATCCCATGTCCGATTACTTGTTAGTGCATCAAATTCAACTTTCATAGCATCTCGCCACTCTTTATGTTTTTGAGCTTGCTTGACAGTGTATGGAATGGTTGTAGGTGGTGTAACATGGGCTAAGTAATTAAATTTGGACTTTGGTTTGTAGATATTATTTTGGGACCTGGTTACGGGACGTTGGGGCTGTGGGGGAGCTGGTTGTTGGGGTTGGAAGGATCGGTTTGGGGAGCAGCAGGTGTTGGAGTTTGTGTCGTGGCAGGTGATGGGGTTCGGGTTGGTTCGGCTGGGTTGAGACGTGGTGCAGGGAGTGAGTGAGAGTGTGGAGAAGAAGGGGCAGTATCAGATTGAGACAGAGGCATACCTTGGTCAACCGATGAAGCCGATGGTGCGCTGGGAGCATCGAGGGGCGGCAGCAATGGTGTTGGGCGATTATTGGCGAGCACAGGTAAAGGGTTTGGAAGGGTCGGAGGCTAGTAAGGGTATGCGAGTTGATCATCACAGTGAGGTTCAGGCTGGAGATCCCAGGCTAAGGTTGCTGCTGTGGTCGATAGGTGTTTGAATCGGGTCTGATATGGATATTCATTTTCAACAAAAACAACATCACGGGACAGATATAACTTGGATTTGAGTGGATCAAAGCATTGGTGACAGTGGTGGGACAAGTTAAAACCGAGGTACACACACGGGGTAGATCTAGGTTCAAGCTTATGGTTAGTATATGGCCGAATCCAGGGATAGCATAGACATCCAAAACATCGTAGCGAAGAGTAATCAGGAACTCGACCAAATAATTTCTCATACGGGGACAAATTTTGCAATGTTGGAGATGGGAGGCGATTAATAAGGTAAACGGCATGTTGACAAGCAAAAGACCAAAGGTTTGGGGGTAGGGAAGCTTCAGCAAGCAAGGTCTTGGCAGTTTCGACAATATGTCGATGACGACGCTCAACAATTGCAACTCGTTGAGGCGTGTAGGGGGGGCTGACTAGATGTTCAATGCCTTTGGCTTGTAAAAAAGGATCTAAACTCTTGTATTCGGTACCACCATCGGTGTAAAATGATAAAATTTTTGTTGAAAAATGATTTTCGAGTAGAGGTTGTAATTTGTGAAAGATGTCTTTGACCTCGGTTTTGGATTTCAAGGTGTAAAACCATGTGTACCGTGTAAATTGATCAACAAATACAACATAGTACAGTTTTTTATCAATAGACAGAATCGGTGAGGGACCCCAAAGATCACTAAAAATTGTTTGCAAAGGCTTGGTACTTGACAAAGTAAAGTTATGAAAAGGCAATCGATGTGATTTATTGCAAACACACGAATTACATGAAGTAGACTCTTGTTTATTCGAAACAGGAATGGAAAGTTGTTTGCAAACAAAATGAAAAATTTTGGAGTGTGGATGTCCTAGTCTGTGGTGCCATAGGGCAAGGGCATTGGACTTGGTGACAATATTGGCTTTGGGTCGGTTGTTTGGCCATTCATAGAGGCCCTCGTTGCTCCGTCCTTGCACCAGCGGCTTCTTCGTTCGGAGGTCCTTCACACACAAAAAAGATGGGTAAAATTCAATGGATGCGTGATTGTCATGACAAAAATGGGAAACAGAAATCAGATTTTTTTTAATTTGAGGTGCACAGAGAGTATTCGAAAGCATGAAAGATGAATTGGATGC
>JANKOE010000008.1:6040336-6053662 GCA_026284465.1 Erythroxylum citrifolium
TCAATAGAAACCTTGTTCAGATGCGGTATTTGGTGAGATCCAAAAATATGCAACTTTACATTTAGTTAGTTGAGAGGCTAATTTTGATAGATGCTCGAAAAAAAAGTTTTTAAAAATAGTCGGAAGAAAACAATAGACAAATACATAAAAAATAATTGTATAAATGAAAAATAAAAATAGGAAAATAAAAATAAGTAAATAAATAAACAAGCAAAAAGAAAATAAATAAATAAATATAACAAATAGGTAATAACCAAAAAAATAAGTACTGCTTACAAAAGTGTTTAGGTTAGTTTAAAAACACAAAAATCAGTAAAAAAAAAATCAAAAGGCCTATAAAAAAGAAGAATCTAACTATTGAGCAGCGTCCTCTGCCCATATTTTAGTTCACCGAAGCTTTTTAAAGTCTTACAAAATTCTAATATAGTTATATCATTCTCGATCATTTTTCGTGAATTCTTTTTAGGTTGATCTCTTCTTCTCTTATAATCTCTAATTATCACTTTCTTGCATCTTTTTACTAAAAACTTAGCATGTCTCTTTTTAATATGTTCGAACTATTTAATCTCTGTCTTTCTCATTTTATTATTAATATTAGTCACTCTTAACTTATCTCTCGCTGACTCATTCCTGACATTATAATCTCTTCTTGTAAATTTACACATCCAACGAAGCATCATTATCTTTGTCATCGTTAACTTATGATTATGCCACTATTTAATAAGTCAATATTTTGCCTGATAGAGCATGATTGGCCTAATTGTTAAATGGTAAAATTTATCTTTCGACTTAAGTGGTATTTTCCTATCACATAAAACTCTTGAGACATTCTTTCATTTTAACTAATTAATTTTCGACCAAAATAAAAACAAACTAATTGATTTAATATGGTTTACTGCTTTGAATTATAAATTTAAAGTAATTAAAACAATCTTTTTATTGTATAATTATGTCATCATCTAGAATTAATTTTGACTTTTTTATTTTCTTTACTTTTATAATTTAAACAAATTGTAAGCGATATTATAGTTTTAGATCGATGATATAAAATTTTGAAACTTTTATTCATACGAAGAATTACCTTTTTAATTAAATTTTATGTTTAAAAGTTTATTTTTATAAAACACGTTTATTTCTAATTTAGTTATAATTTTTTTTGTCTCTATTTATAATTGTGCAGTTTTTATGATCAAAGTTTGATAATTATTATCTTTAAAACCTTAAATCATTGATTAAATTTAAAATTGGAACAGTCTTATCCAATAACATGTGACATCCACATCAGCTTTATGTGAAAAGCTACATCTCTCCTAGGTCCTTCAAACAAACTAGGACATAGAGGTATATTCTAAAAACTCATTTCTTTATCTTAATTTATCAATCGAGTAACTTTCATCTCGTTCTCATTCCAACTCTTTTACCCTTTGCTTGCACTCTATCGTAACACCAGTTTTATCATTTTTATTGTTTTCATTGTTTTGCTGAGCCAGAGGCAATCATGATAAAAAATTTCCAATCAATTAATTTTATATTTATTATTAAAAATAGAGCAACTTATTAATTAACTGATTTTTATAAATTAAAATAAACAAATTATTTAATTTTATTAATAGTAGCTTTTTCTTTATGTAAACTTTAACTTTTTTATATAAATAAGAATAGTCTCCATTATTTCATGAAAATGCTCTAATTCCATCACTTTTGACTTTTCATATTTATTTGAAAGCATATTCGTATGAATTATTAAAGGAAAATTATTGTTCAAATCTAAATTGAATCATTATAATAATTACTAATTAATTATACATTAATATTTCAATAAAGTGTCTTATTTTTACTTATTTCCATAATTTGTATTTCTTATTTTTATATATTAATATTATTATGGTATAAGTATAATACAAACTTTATATTTCTTATTTTATAGCATTGAAGAAAACTGGTATAAAAGGTAAAGTATATTCGCATGTTATAACAGAAAGTTTAGATCATTATGTATACAAATTTTAATTCATGTACTTATTAGAAATTGAATCTTAATAAGTAGCAAGATAGGTTATCTCTATATTATTAATCCAAACCATTAATTGCTAAGTATTTTTTTAATTCAATAACTTTGATATATTAAAAGATATATCAATATCAGTATTAATAACTCATAAATACATAAATCCATTCAGAAATCACTTGACCCCCGACACAATAACAGACAAAACATCTTGCACTTGCCCACGTTCGCCACTTCCTGCTCCATCTAACATTCTTGTCCCCGTGTTTCCTCGCTAGTTGGACAGTAACTTATAGAACCTTCACTTTTCATAATTAAGCTTTTGGCTTCCATTCATATGATGTGTAATCCAACTCTTGGGAATTTCTTTGTTACATTCTTCCTTTATTTTCAAAAGGCAATTCCCTATTTTTGTTGATTTCTCTTTATTAGCATCTGTCTCTTGGTTCAGTTTATTAGCATCTGTCTCTTCTTCGCAGCATTGGCATATGTGGGAGATGCCTGCCCCGAGTCTTCGACCCCTTCTCTAGAATGATGCTTTGTCGGTGGCGTTCTTGCAGCCTTAGGCCTCCTTGTTTTGTGTATCCTCTTCACCAAAAAAAAAGTTTATCCATACCATGCGTAAACTGGTATTATCATATCATCCTCATCCCCTGATGGATTGCTATTTTTTTCATAGGTAAGAGATGATTTCTCTTAGATGAAGTGGGCCAATGTTTATCCTCCCTGCTGCCTCAAACTGGTATCTCTGCTTGGTCTGTGACATTCATAAAGCTACAGCATTTAGATTTTTTTCCCCCTTCCAGGAAGTTAAGATGTGTTACCTGACCATGCAAGCATTAGATTATGGGATTAGATACTATGTTGAATTAAATGTGAAGAGTGAAACATTTGATACAAGTTCTTTTGACGCATGAACTGTGTTGGGGTTTTGTATTGAATTTGTAGGTTAAGTTTGGGTCAAGTAAAATTTGTAACAAAATGAAACACGGAAGTATTAAGAGTAGCAGTGGGGGATGAGGATGACTGCTCCATGTTTTTGATGCCAATGATGTCATACATGTAGCCTACCAAGCCCGACCTTGCCTTTTCAATCTTTCTTTTCAATGCACACCCAGGTCTTTCACCCTCTCTGTTTTCCATATAACCTTTTCTTTATAGAACTCACATCCTATATTTTTCTAACACGTATTCAATAAACTAATCTGTTTTTTTTGAAAGGTAAAGGAAAAAATTTCATTAACCATATAAATGGGTTAGACAAGGTAGAATAGACGCCTATACTTTCAAACAAGAGAAATTGCAAGACACTCTAGCAAATTCATGAGCGCCCACATTTTTTCATCGATTAAGCCAAATAACAGAAATATTAGAATTATTTTTCAATATTAGTTAGCAATTTTTAATAATTTCTCCAAACTCTGAATGATCCCATTAGTAATTTAAATTAAGCGTTATACTTGATCCATTTGATATTAATAAATTGCCAATGAGCACTATAGCCTTTTTAATAAAGGCGGAGATGACATTTGCTTGGGTAATTATAGCACTTTTGAAAAAAATCGTTGGTTAGTTCAGTGGTATGAGGCGTGCGTCTCAACGCAACAAAACTCCCGGGTTCTGGGTTCGAGTCGCACACCCACGCACAAATCTTGAACTTCTCTCCAGGGGACAATACCTGACTAGTGAGGGTCCCGGCCCAAACCAAAAAGTCTTCTACGTAGCTCAATGGTATGAGGCGTGTCCCTGAGGTCAGCAAATCCTTGAGGTCCTGGGTTCGACTCCCGCAAATCACCCTGAGATCAAAGAGGACAATACCTGGACGGCGGGGGATGCCCTCTCCAATCGTAACTTCAGTTATTGGTGACACATGGAAGATGAAGAGCGGCAGAATAGTAGGTCCTTATGAGCTACTCAAAAAGTCTAAGATAAAAAGGTCTTGCTTGGTTAGTTCAGTTTTGTAATGTAAACCTCAAGTCGACCAAAATAGTAGATGAATAGAGACATAGCACATTAATTCATCTCTACAAGAATATATGTGACATTTAAAGTTGTAACAACTCTAGAAGAGTCAAACTACTCGGCCACATCTCAACGTTAAGAGAGAAGGTAATTGAAAAGAGAGTGAGAAAACTAATTTGATTTCATAATAAGGATATCAATGACAGAAACTGTACACTTCCTTAAATGATTAATAATTATTACAGTGATAGACAAAGAGACTTATACATAGTTTGCATTGATTTAGAGAAGGATTATAATAAGATACTTAGGGAAATCATATAAAAGTGTTTAGAAACTATGGGAGTTCCTTATTAGGAATATGTATAAAGGTATTAAGACTATAATAAAGACGACAAGTGAAGATATAAAGCATTTTTCTATTGATATCAAGTTACACCAAGGATTCTCATTGAGCACCTTTCTGTTTACAATAGTTACGGATAAACTCACCAAGAATATCCAATGAGATGTGTCTTAATGTATATTATTTATTGATAACATTGTTTTAGTGAATGAAATTAAAAAAGAGTGTTAACGTCAAACTAAAACTTTAGAGGGAAACGTTAGAATAAAAAAGCTTTAAATTAAGTAGGGCTAAGACTGAATAGTCAAAATATAACTTTTAGGTCACAGGGATGTATCCGATGAGGAGATGAAGATTGACCACATAAAGATTGTTTTAAGTATCTTGGATCTATCATCCAAACCAATGGCGAGATAGGTGATAACATAGTTTACCGTATCAAATCAGGGTAGCTTAAATGGATGGACATATCAGGCGTTTTATGTGATAAGAAGATACCACTCAAACTCAAAGGTAAATTCTACTATTTAGCAATTAGGTCACCCATGCCTTTTGAGGTGAAGTATTTCGAAACAAATAGGTGCATAGTCATAAATTAATGATGACAAAAATAAGAATAGTCCATTAAATATATAACTTTACAAAAAGAGATAAAGTTAGGAATATAATGGTAAGAAAAAGTTGAGGGTTGTTAATATTGGTAAATTAAGAAAGATAAGACTTAGGTGGTTCGACCTTATTAAGAGGAGACATCCTCTCGGTCCCATGAGAAGTTGCGAGAAAATTATATAAGAGAAGAAGATGAACAACTAAAAAAAACTGGGGGATGTGATCATGTATGATACGGCTCTACTATAGTTTACTAAGGACTTGACTCTTGGTTAAGAAACTATGGTGAGCTAGGATATGTAAAAGATCTTATACAAAGAAGTTCTTCTATTTTCAGCGGTTTTTTGGAACTTTTTCCTTCTATTCTTATGTCATGTATTTAACATTTAGCCTAAATACTTTTGTCTGTAGTACTTGCCCTTTCAATCATTCTGTTTTAACAATTGTTTATTTGTTTCATTTATTTATTTGTCTTTTTTCTTGACTATTTATTTATTTATTTACATATTTTGTTTTTATTCTTCTTTTATTTAGACTTTGATTTTTTTATGCTTTAAGAAGTTATTTGTTTAATTTTTTGATTTTATTTCCTCAAATCCATTAATAAAAACTTTTTTTCTTGTGAATCCATTGGAAATAACGTCCCTATTAGTAAGAGGTAAAGTTACATATTTCTAGATCTCTCTAAACTGTGCATCTCAACAAAATTTCTATTGAGTCGTTGTAACTTACGATTATACAATCATTAAAGCTTCATATTTTCTCCTCTTCAACTTTTTACCTCTAAACTTCATACATATCTGAAAATAAATTATTCAATAAGTATTTTGACAATTTTTATTATAAAATATAATGTAATTAAGGTAAAATTATGTTCAATTTAAAATGTATTGAGATTTTGATTATATTTTTTACGAGTATTGAAATGACTTAAGATTTGAGTAAATTTAAAAGGTCGATCCTTTAACCTTATGTCCTTTCGAACATTAAAATATTTGTTATTAAAATTTACCCCAAAAAGCAAAATTACGAATATGTGCCCGTGGCTTGAACACAAATTGCTCCTAATCTGTGTGGGGCTAGATGAGATTTTAAACAAATTAAATTAAATCAAAATTAAAATTAAAATTAATAAATAATATTAAATTAAATTAAAAATTAAAAATATTGGACTCTAAATTCGAAATATTTGATTCGAGAAACTTGACCTCGATCAAATTTTGGAATTGTAAAATTCAGGACGGCCATTGGCATCGCTAGGATTAGAAATTTCTAACTTAGCAAGCTGAAACTATCCAAAGCACAGAGAAATTTGAAGGAATTTTTATTGGTTTGCCTTGGTTAGGATATTGGTATCCAAACTTGCCTAAGGGTTGCTCTTCTATCCTCCTAGAGGATAGCTTAGGGGTCGTGTTTTCCCGTATTATAACTTAGTTTTCGTGTACTTCTCCTGCTGAGTAAAAAAAAAAAAAGGTAAGACGCCTCACTTAGCTGACACGTGAAATCCCAAAAACCAGGTGGGAGCCATAGATATGTGGCATCCTTCTGGTGGGTGATAATTACTGGGCATGTACACTTCCAATCCATAAAAAAATATTCCAGTTACAAAGCGACACCTGCCAAGGGATTGAGGACAGATTGACCTCTCGAAGGCTTTTAGGTATCTACCATGATGCATGCACCATTGGAGCTCAAAATGTTGTGATTAAAGCCCTGGCAGCTGGGATCATTTTGATAGTCACTTGCTCCTTTCTGTTTCACCAAAAATGACTAAAGTCCATACATTTTCACCGCACTCTATTGTTTAATTATAGAAATGTAAGCATCAGTATGCTCGGCTTTTTATCCGAAAAGATGTTGATGGGGCACTAGTTGGTGTTTCGTCGGGCCGCTTTGATTGTACTTGTAATCATTACACCCTTCTTTTCTTTATAACGCACTGTGCTCCTATTTTCAGGCTGGCTGGCTTGAAAAAAAATGTTAAATAATTGAAAACCCTTCCATAGTTCAGCCTTCTTACAACATTTATGTTCTTGGAGTTTCCTATAATACATTTGATGATCAGATGGTCATGTCGTTTGATTGTACTAAGAATAGCATTGAGTTGGGCACATGCATTGGTGGAAATCCACTTCTTTCACACTCACTGCAAACAAGCCTTTTGGCATATTTGTGGGTGTGTGAGTGTATGTCTTTCTGTTATCCCTATGTTCACTTTTCCACTCATACACTACCAGCCCTTATGAGATAACCTGTTGTCCCTCCAACGCTTGGCGACACCTGATCTCATTAGACCCCTACTTCGCTTGCCACATTGTTCATCATTAGGGTGATATCGTCAGGAATTCGTAAGGACCATTTCACAGGCACAACATATCTATTTCTCTTAACAACCTTAAATCATATGATCCAACTTCCAAAGTTCGTAGTTTGGTTTCATTCTTATTGTTTGAAAGAAAAGAAGGGTAGACAAGTTTAAGATGTCAACGAACTCGTGATAATTTTTGGTGGGTAATGAGCTTGCGCCCTTGCAAACAAATACCAAGTAATCGAGTTTGGAGTGATAAGTCTTTCGTCGACCACCACTCTTTTTTTCAGTTACTGTGGTCAGGATCACAATCAAAAAAGTGGCTTTTAATTTAAAAAGAAATGATCTTGTAATTGTCTTCATCTTTAAAATCTAGATTTGTAATTTTGTTTGTCAAAAAGAAACAATGCTTCAATCTTGTAAAGACTCTATATATGATACAATTTAATTTAATTCAAACGACTTCAAGATTTAAAATTTTGTGAAAAGTATGCTCGCTCTACCCCGTTTGGAATGATCCTGAAATGTTGAAGATATTCCTGTCAAATGAAGTTGCCAGAAATGTTGGATACTTTATTGACAAGGCTAGTCAATGGTTTATTGGTTTTCATTATGCACATGTAGCTTTTCCCTCCTTTCTGCCACCGCCATTCAAAAGTGTTTATATACAGAAATCTATTGAGCTGATCTAATACTGACTTTACATGTCAGGAATTCACATCGAATAATTGGAAAGATATTTAAAAATTTATAATAGTGTGCAAATTTTTCCTCTCTTGAGCTAACTTTTGGAGGTGAGTTAGACCTTTATAATATGATATTAGAGACAGTTTGTCTTGATAGTTTGAGACGGTACTCGGTTATGTTCCTTTGCCCAATATATCTATTAGATGTCCAGTCCTGCTCTGAACTGAGGGGGTGTGTCAGGAATCCCACATCGGACAACTATGAGAGCATTTAACAATTTATAATATTGTGCAAACCTCCCCCTTTTAAGCTAACTTTTCGGAGTTAGTTAGGTCTTTCTAACACAAAAGCTAGCTCAAGAGAGGGAGGTTAATTTGCACACTATTATAAATTCTTGAATGCTCTCATAGTTGTCCGATATGGGATTCCTGACACACCCCCCTCAGTCTAGAGCAGGACTGGACATCTGATGGACATATTTGGCAAAGAGATATAATCGGGCACCGCTCCAAATCATCAAGACAAACTGGCTCTGATACTACATTAGAAGGTCTAACTCACCCCTAAAAGCTAGCTCAAGAGGAGGAGGTTTATATACTATTATAAATTGTTAAATACGCCGTAACACTCACTCTCACCTTGTTCACATTGCACTCCTTTGGGAAGTGGAGGGAATATTGTTGTTTACAGTTACAAGTGGAAAAGCATCGCCCCTACAGAACAAGTATATGTATACATATTCATCTTTTTAACCTATTTTTATACGTAAAGGTTTAAGTGGATGAGTCAAGATTGGCTTAAGGAATAGAAGCATTAAAGCGAATGGACTAGTAGTTTTCAACTTTTGACAAACAAGTTCTTTTCATTTTTCTCTTAGAAAACGGACCACCGCCTTTCATTTTGTCGAATAAAGAGGAACGAATGTCACGTTAGTTTCTGTCTCTTCTTTCTCGTTCATTCAATGTCACTTTCTTCCAATTTCAATGTCGAGCGAAGGTTCAAACATATCACAGTTCAAACAATGAAAAAAAATCATATTATATAAGTGAATGGCTTTATGCAGGACTTAGCTTCTGCATGTGAACCTCTAGGTTAAAAGATGGGAGTGCAGGCGTTATTTTTGGGAACGAAATGCCCTTTACAAGCTGGCAAATGGCTCGCTTCCTTTTTATTAATGGAGTTGAATATGCTTAACATGGCCAATTAACCATAGGCCAAACTCATAATTAATGACGTAAATTATCCTGTTAACCCTAATCACTTAGGTACATGTTCGTGTTTCATGCTTATTCATCAGATGGTTTAAGACAGACAGAAACGTAATTGCTTATTATGATATAACATATCCAAATTGCAAGGAGATTAACCTATTTGTTGAGTTAGTTTGCTCTAGGAAGGATAGGAAATACATTACATATCCCTTACTCTCCTAAGTTGATCTAGGATAATTTTTTGTACTTAATTGCGATTATTAAAACTGCACGCTATATCAACGTCGTGAAGGAAATTAAGCAGAATTTGCCAATTCCACTAGTAGATCTGTGGGTATAAGAACAGGAGACAGCTTAACATGAGATGCTTTCTTCTGCTTCCTCAGAACTTACAGTTGTTTATTAGGATCCAACACCTTTTCCAATAACCTCATTCCAGCAAAAATAGCTACCCCGGAGATTCTCTTTAGTCTTTATGGCTCAATCTTTTATCAATAACACCACAATTAATACTAGACAATATTAGTACTAACCAAATTAATACCAACTCTAGCAATGAAAAATATAGTTAGCGAAGAGTTGAGATCATTCTCACGAAGAATTTTTAACAATAAAAAAGTTATAAGAGTCTAAAACTAAAACAATTTGTGGGGAGGGAGGAGGAGGTTTAATTCATGTAAATTTAAGAAATTAAAATTGGCAGAAATCGAAAATTAACAAAAATAATCAAATCTAAAATTTCAGTAAACAAACCTTGATTTCAGATCACCTACGTTATCACACTAATATGTATCTTCGATATAAAATTCAGTCCATTAACAAATATTCATTGAGTGATGTTTTCTCTTAAGATTAAATGGACAGAAATATGTATTCTAAACATTCTTATTAGTCAACAATTTAGATACGATCTTAAGTTTAATTGATTAATAGCTTTAAGAAATAAGAAACCAATGAACAAGACAACACATGTACGACACGCATTTAATCAAGTTAAGCACCTTCTTAGAATTTTCAAACTCTAACGTAAAGATGGTAATTTTAATTGTCACTTTTGATTAGCAAAACTGAACCTTAAATCCTACTAATCTGGCTATAAATTAAACAAATCAATTTCTAGTTGCGCACCCTAAAAATTAATCAATTCAATCATGAAAAGCAATTCGGAAGACACTTAAAATTTATCAATGAAATAAATTTTATTTAAAAATCTCACACATACTAGATGATAACGCGAGTCCCTTCATCCAAGAAGAAAGATTTAGCTACTCATAGCTAAAGTAAAAACAATAGAAGAGTAGCAAAATACAAAGTATCCATTCATGGTCTTTTTCCAGAAAAAAAAATTCTCCAAAAACCAAAAACTATACCAAAACATAAACTACTAATTTTGCCTAATTTGAACGGTAACAAAAATGTCTTCTTTTATGCTTTTTCAATGTCTTCTCTTTTCCCTCTTTTCGTTATCTTCAGATATCCTCCCTCATATTCAAGTTGCAACAATTTGATTGTCAAAGTCATGAAGATCTTAGGTGGATCGAATCTGATTTCAAATCAGATTATGCAAATAATCTTTTTCCTTGCACGTGCTCACACTTAGTCAGCAACACGTTTGCCAACTTGTATTTGTTTCCTTATCTATCCATTTCACAATAATCAGCTCCAAGGATGCTCAAAACTCCTTAATAACAAAGATGAGTAAGTCCATTAGGTTGAACTCAATTTATAGTACTCAACAAAAGGGAATTAGAAATCAAAATAGTGAAAATTAATCATCCAATCAAATATCTAATACGTGTAGGAGCTAAATATGAATGATGATCTCACCTTTGCTCAAGACTTATATTCACATGCTTATGTCCCTCTAACTGCACATATGATAAAATCTTTACAAAAATAAAAATAGGTTTATGCAAAGAAACACTTATGAATTCACATAAAATATCAACAAAAATGCTTTTTTCCTTTTTTACATTCAATTAAGTTTCAACAATATTTTATCCATCAATTTTGATATAAAGAATTAGGTGATTATTTTATTTTTAAAATTAAAATATACGAAAGAAAAAGTTCACTTTCTACAATTCAAATCGTAATAGAAAATGTTAATAGGATCTAAGAACATTTTGCATTAGTGCCTATTGGAGTCCAAACTTAAATACTGCAGTTGAATATAGAAAAAACCAATTAACTAAATTTCAATTTTCACAGCTTTTTGGTAGTACTAATCATCGACAAAATATTTTGAAATATATTTAAAAAATGGTTACAGTAAGGTCCACATAACTTAACTCTTCTAACTTGATTTTCCTTTGTTTTTCTAACCACGTACATTATCCTGTGATTCATATTCTTATGTATAATAGCATAATAATAATGCAATGTTATATAGTCTCAATTGTTATTATATCCTTATTTGCTAATTTTATCGTTGGATTTTAACATGATTGTCACATGTCGTATGTAATCATCATCGTCTTTGCATGATATAAGGATGCATGCCAGCCGAATGACATGCAAGTGGTTAATCCATAAGTGTACTTCTTTGTGTCGGCAACTTATCGTTTGTGGACTGCATATATTTCTGTATGAAGCTGATATAGATATGGTATTGGTAGCTAATAATGTATCAACTAAATCATTAGTCGACTCAGAATCGCATGAAGTCGAAATCTATCTTTGTAGTGTTAGTTCTTTGCCGCCGGAGAGGTTATATATATATATATATATATGTTGTTAAATAACTTAAGCTGTCGTGTGAAGTCAACTTAATTAGTTTTATATATTTATTAATACACCCCTTAAGTGAAAGTTCTTTGGGCTTGAAACTTGCACAGGCTCATTCTATCTTGTGCTGAATAATAGATGGGTGGTAAGATTTGAACTCATGACCACTTAGTCACAAAGACTCTAATATTATATTAAATGACAGTTTCATCATAATAACTTAAACTATTGTGTGAGACCAACTTAATTAATTTTATATATTCACTAATATATATCTGTTGGGCACGTACACAAAACAAAACAAAACATAATGGAATAGCATGATCATTTTCTGCTGGTGGATACCTCTACGTATGGGCTCCCTTTAGTCTTACAGCCATAGTCTGTTGTTGTGCCCCAAAAAGTAGATAACCGAGTTTTTCTTTTCTATTTCATTGTGTGCATGTATTGTTCTAATTACAGAACCAAAACCCCAGACGGTTGTGAAAATGATGTATTACTTACTCTGGGCCACTTGAATTAAGGTTTCGTGGAGGTATGTATGTGTCAATTTTGGATAAGAACAAAAGGGAGTATCTTGGACAATTGGTCTAAAGGAAGAGGTTTTTCAAACTCAAGTAATAACCACAGCAAAGTTCTTCTCCATCATTTAAAACTTGTGGACTGTTGTCTGTTGGACTATGTTCATGTTCTATACTTTGTACTTTGTGTCGGTCAAAAGAAGTGTTAGTGTTGTGATGATTCTGTAACGTGGATATTCAAATACAACTTCAAAGATTTAAGAAAAATCTGACCTCGGTCACGGACCCAAGTTGAATTTTTTGTGATACTAATAACTCACAAAGCTAAGGTTTTGATCACATGTACACAATCTCCTGCAATAATTTCAACTAATTACCCAACATAATGATAGAACCGAATTGTACCACAAATGACAAATTTGAAAGTAGGCTTAAACAACCCTTAAAGTCTTCTTAATGCTTGGATTAATTATTAGGCAAGGCAGGGGAGACTTCCATGTCTTCTTTTAGTTAACGAGGATTAGGAAATGAAAATCAACCCACCATTTGTTTTCATTCTATCAGGCCCTTTCCCTCATTGCTGGGTAACTAATTGTCAATGGTCAACCACATAATGGCGGTGCCAGAGACATTTCTTTCAATTTCTGCAACTTTATCAACCATAATGTTTGTCTAATCTAATGCTAACATGTTAAGGCCGTCTCCTCCCGGTGCAAAAAATCAACTCCAACCAAGACACTAAAAGTACACAGTAAAATGGTACAATGAATAGTAACACATCAAATTTGGTGTGTTACTATTCATTGCACCAAAAGTACACAAAGACAACCTTATCCCTTTACTTTTTAACATTTTCCTTTTATGTCCTTCTCTCAAATTGATTTATTTACATAATTTACTAAGTAATTAAAGTTAACATATTTATTACTTTACACAAAATATATCAT
>JANKOE010000008.1:6088542-6115194 GCA_026284465.1 Erythroxylum citrifolium
AAGCATTGAAAAGAATGAAGAGTAAATACAAGTCACATTAATATTTAAGCCAAGAATTCACCCCATGTATTCAACAGTTGCAAGGCTATACCCCCCTCCCCAGTCCCCCCTTACAATGTAAAGAAAACCCAATTCTCCTTCTGTACATCCCCATGTAATATAAACCTAACACCCCCACCTTTACCTTTCACCATTTCTCTCAAAATCATCTCAGCTATCCCCAATTTTCTTATTCATTTACATACCAAAACAAAAGGATATACCCAACCCCCCTCCCTCTTTCCACTGTAGCCTATCTCTCAAATGACAAAACTAATAATAGAGTAACATTTGGAATTAAAAGAAAAAAAGCTTCCATAATATATGGATGTAGGGTAAGGAGAATTTTCAGACGTTGCTGTCAATTACCTTGGTTCCAGTTTGGTAGCTGGAAATGATAAAGCCGATCGGAGCCTTCTTTGGTTTGATGGGTTGCTAAACACCAAGGTCTGAGATCGAGTTACCATGTCAACCATAGATGAGGTTTGGTAAGCTTGCACGAGGCTCGTGCTATCAGTGGAATCACCACGTGCTGTTGCTCTCTGCCATGAGTGTGAGCTCAAGCCTGATAGAACATAAGCCCTTCCAGATGTCTCGTATACTTGGCGATCTGACATCCTTTCTTGCATCTCCTTCAACTCAGCACACAATGCAGCGCACAATCTGTCACCGGCCTTTGCCGTGGCAGTTTCAGATAATGCCCGAAAACAGACATCCAGGACAGATACTGCACGAGACAGATCTCCATTTTCAGCTGCAACCCTAGCCTCAGCCATTGCTTCAGCTGCACGAATTCTATTCTGCTGCCTCTCGACTTCTACTGATACTACTTGCACTCCAGTCTTGTCAGGCCTTTGGACCTTTACTTCACTAGCTCCTTCCACAGAAATCATACCTTTTGTAATAGGATCTCTGTATCTACATTTAACACTCAGCAATGACATCTCGTTGCTGGAACCATCAGCTGGAATATTCAAAGTGACCAAAAAATCCCTTTCTTCTTCAGCATACAAGTACCCAACATCAACATAGCCCACTCTAGAATCGGCTGTGATACGTTTTGTGTAACTTCCGGCTTTTATCGAACTAACTTGCAAACTTGGGTGAACACAGTCAACTTGGACCTGTAGGTCCTGCACAACAATACTCAACAGGCCTCCAATGCACTGTGCAAAGGCATCTTGAATCACGTTTTCGGCTTCTATGAAAGAAAAAGTGCCCCCAGATATCTCAGAAATTGAATGCATTGCATCAGCATCATGGTCTGTACCAAATCCAAATGTATGTACAGGAATCTGGAAGCCTGTACCACCATCCTGATGAACCGATAGAGGGAGAAGAGACTTGTAATCTGTTTGAGACCTAGTCCCACCAGGACTAGTGACAGTATAAGTATCCTGTCCATCAGATAACAGAATAATACTAGCAACTGGACTCTTCAATTTGCGCTCCATGATCACCTGTGCACCTTTCCTCAGGCCTTCAGCGATATTTGTACCACCAATGGATATTAGAGAATTAACGGATTGTAATGCCTCCTGTCTTCCATTCTCAGTCATGTGACGAAGAGGAAAGAGGCGGCGGGCCGTGGATGAGAATGAAATGACACAAAGTCGGTCAGAAGGTCCAAGGTTTTGTATCACAAACCCCATTGCTCGTTTTAGTAAAGCAAGTTTTGTACCTGCCATGCTGCCACTAACATCAAGGACTGTGACAAGGTCAACAGGAGCACGAGAATTTTGAGATGGTGGTGAAATTTCATTATTTCTGCTGCTATTATGCCTCCCCCTTGTATTGGGAGCCTTAAGATGAATTAGGACATTGAAATTATCGTACGAAGTTGATTTACTAATGGCTGAAACTTCTGGATAAGTTTCAACAACCATCTTTCCAACTGAGTTGCTATAACCAACATCTTTTGTAGCTATTGGTATTCCATTCTCAGCAAACACATATCGATGATCTAAGATTTCATCATCATCAAAAACAGCTGGTTCTTGGGCATGATAAAATGATGAAACATGTCGATCTGTATCCGGTCGAGCAGCATGAGCTCTTCTTAGAACTGGTGTCCAAGCATCATCTCTAGACCAACGTGGTGGAATGATTCTTGGCCTTCCACGACAAATATCAGAACCTGGGTTTTGGAATGGAATTTCTTTCCACTTTGCTCTGCAAATTGGACAAACTTGACTCCCATGCTTAACTGAAGATGTAATGCAATGAAAGTGAAAGGAATGAGAGCATTCTGCAGTGAAAATGGCGTGGCCTTGTCCTGGTTTTATGGTAGTGAGACATATTGCACAAGTATTCTGCAGTTGATGAGTAAGTCCAGTAAGAATCTAACATAAGGCAACATTGCACCAAAGTATGCATCGAAAAGATTGAATGGAAGCAAACATTCTCTACATATTTATCAATCAACAGACTTTATATAAATATTGACCCCTATGAGATTTTAATCATTTTATTCTAGGTTATTCAGACGCAAGGATTTATGATCCAATGTGAAAGTATATTTAGACAACACTTGTAACCTTATTTACATCTTGGTATTCAACCGCTGCTCCCGAAAGTAAAAGTTTAATATAAAAAAATACCTGGGCACATACAGCCAGAATTTACATTAAAATAATATTCAATTCTAGTGATGTAATAAACATCTTTCCATTAAGCTTTGTTGATAAACGTGTAAATTTCAAATGCCACTGTGCATCTAATACTGAGCCCTCGGTCTCACTGCAGCCCAATTATTGAGACTGACACATAAAAAGAAGAAATAGAACACAACTTATAGGGTCTCAGCACCACATATCCCCATTGTACATACTTTTTTTCTGAAAAGAAACGTATTTGCTGAAAACTCGTCTGCATCCTAACATATTAGCTCATCAAACTTAGAAGAAGTCCATGTCAGGCAATCAAAGGTCAGCAAAAGACAAAGCATACAAGGAAGAAGACTTTTCAAAAGCAGAGGGTTAGAGTAATCAAGTTGAGTTAAACAACATAATAGTGAAGGTACGGAGACAAAACCATCCAAGGATAATTGGTGAGAAAAGAAATATAAACCTCATCAAAAGAAGGGAAGCAAATAGATTTGGTTCAGACTGTTTGTTTCCTTGTATAGATTTTTAATTTCAATCAAATACTTCAAAGGCTTTCTAAATTTATCATAAGAAGGAGAGAGAGAGAGATGGAATGTTAAAATAGTACCTATTTGGATGAGTTTTTTGGAAGCCAATAAGTACTTTTTTCCACCACAAAAGTTTTTTTTTAAATGAATGTTTGACTATAAAATAAAAAAGCATTTCTTTAATAGGTATGACTTTTTTGGCAACCAAAATATAATTTTTTAAAAAGTTCAAATTTGTAACTTCTTAAAAAAGCATTTTTCAGATAGATTTTTCAGATCAATTAATGAGTCTATTTTTTAGTCTCTTTTGCCCTTATGTTTTACACATAATTCTCACAATACCCACAAGCTCATCTTTCTGTTTATTATGAATTTAACTATTTACTCAAATTGAATATTTATTTTGAAATTTATATAAATTATTTGTTTTTTATATGTTTTAATATCTATTTTTGATATTAGTTTACTTATGTTGTAACCTATATAAAGGATTTAGTTAGATATATTTTTATTTATGTTTCATCTAATTTAAAATTATATAATAATTAATATATTGTACTTTGCATATTGTTTAATATACTTTAAATAATATTTATATGTACAAAAAAATTTATTACAAAATAAAATATAGTTAAAATTAAAAGTATTTTTATTTTTATATTGTCAAGTAGTCTACTAGTTTCTTACAAAAGTTCTTATCATAAAAGATCTAAAAAAAATTATACGGACAAAATCTCTACTAGAATTAGCCCGACCAAACAAAAACATCCGTGCTCACAAGACAAAACACTTTTTCCCGTCAAGAGAAGGAAGTGGGGTTAGAGCAACAACAGCAACAACACTGGACAATGGTGGCGTGTTACTTTTTTGTTCTAAGCCAAAGCGATAAACGGTACTCAAAAGGGACTAGTCCACTTTAACATTACCCACCTCATGTACCAGGCTGAAAATTACCTGACAACCAATGCCCCATCTTCTCATCAACATATTCAGAATAACACTCCCCACACCCACCATACTCCATTTTGATAAGCACCTTGAAACTAGAGTCAGATTACATATTAAAACCACAGTTAGGCTTTAATAATAATTGGCATTGACAACTCCCTAAATCATTATACACATGTTATCCTCCTTTTATGCTAAGATCCAATTTTTACCAAGGAACTAAATCTCCTTGAGTTGCTCTGAAAACTAAATAAAAAGATTTTTAAGGAACCGATAAAAAATCTAGCAGCGCAAGCTACCGCATCCAAGATTCGGAAATGGAGAAACTTCAGTAGGAACAGGTTTCTTTCCCGTTTCAATCATTTTTGACCAAATAACATCGAATCTAAATAGCAAACAAGCCAAGACAAGAAGAAAGAAAGAAAAAAAACGTAAAGCTTCCATTACCCACCAGCAGAAGCAAGTTGACAATCAGCTTAACCCAAAGTTTACCATAACAGAACAACATTACCTCCCAAAAACCATAAAACACACGCTTACGTAGTCTCAAACAAGTATATCACCTTGGAGGTCGATTTGGTTCCGGATTTGGACAAACGGAGGCCAGAAGAGGAAGGAGTGGGAGTGGAAGAGCCACCGGAGACGGCAGCCTGTGAGAGGGAAACGGCGTCGGAGAGACGAGCCGGAGGGTAAGGAAAGGAGTCACCTTCAAGAGTCGATTTTGGAACGTAGAGGCAGCTGTTGAGACCAAGCAAAAGCTTTGCTTTTCTCCATTTGCTCCCCATGCCTTTCAGATCTACCATCCCTCCAGATAAACACAAAAGCTTTGCTTCTCTCTATCTAAATCTGTTTTCTGTTATCTAAGAGGCTATTTGCTCCATGGACATGATCTGTTGGATCATGAAACTGTGGTCTCTGTAGTTGCCACCCATAGAGACATATGGATGCTTAAAGCTAAAAACAAAACAAGGACTTCATGTGTTTTAAGTGTCTTTTCAAGTTTTTAATTTGAGATTGAGACAGGTTTTTGTGGTTATTAAATTTACAAGCTAAGGGTAACTTTGTCCTTTCAGATTATATGGTCAAAGCATTTGTCCTCTGAGAATACGATTATGTTGCTGTTAGGAATAAAACGTGTCCCTTGCTTTCGGGTTTATTACATTATTGCCATTTTGTTAGAATTATTATTACTCCATTTTGCTTTACCAGCCAAAGTTGCTCGCCGGCCTCGGGGCTGCTATGCTATTTTTACATATCATTATTTTAAATTATAAAATAAATTTCATTAAATTTTGATATAATTACAATTTTAAACATTTTACAATCTTATTTATTAAAATTCATAAAAATATTTTAATTTATATTTTTATATAACTCAAAATTTTTTGATGGGTATAAAATAATTTTATATAGTTTTCCAATTAATTCGACACTAAATTCTTACCAACTTTGTCATGACATCTTCAAGATTGGAAATCTTTGCTTAAAAGAGATTCTCATTTTCAAACATATGTTTTAAAATTAAAAATTTTTTAACATCGGGTCAATATTTGTCTCAAAAAAAAAAAACATCGGGTCAATAAATTAGCTCACTAATTCCAAGACTTAATGAAACTTACTCTAGAAATCAAATTATTAAAATACAAATAATCATATACTCCCTCCGATTTATAATAAGTGTCGTTTTAGAGGAATGCACACTTATTAAGAAAGTTAATGAAATGTCTGATATATCCTTATTAATTACATATTAAAGTACCTTGTAATCTGTGTAATTAAGACGTGAGAGAAATTAAAAGTTAATTTTTGAAGTAAAATTATAAACATGCATACAAAGTCAAGAATGACATTCATTTTGAATAATTAAAATGTATCTAAAACGACACTTATTATGAATCAGAGGGAATAATTGATTGTTAATACGTATTAAAAAAAATATGTGACTAAACTAAAATTAAATTGGTTTCATTCATCCCAAGCTATTTTGACGGTGGTTTTAATTCATGGCATGTCCCAAACCTACTTTCTCATGCCCATAATTGATAATTTTGAGGTGGTATGGACATGGAGTTTACTTACTTCACCTCATTGTTGGTTGGCATTTTGAGTTTTGACCATGCTTGTCTTTTCAATACAACATCGATCATTGTGAATTTAGTTGACAATAACTATTGCCACTAACTTTATCATCCACAAATATCACTACCACAACATTCATTTTCACGACTATTCTAACTTGAGCATTTAATTATACCTTAATTTTAGGAATATAAAAACCCCTCACAGTATTATTTTATAGTCAATGACATACAACTAAGTCGTTGAACAAAATAACAATATCTGACCAAATTGAAAATTTAAAGTCGGTTCAAATCCCATTTCAAGCAATTCAATTGGTCAAACTCTTCATCAATGTAATGCAGTCACCTAGGCCAACTAAGGGACCCATAGAATATGCTAATGCCATCATCAGCTTTTGAATACTGCATTGTTTGTTCTTATATACACAGTTTCTTCTTCTTCTTTTGTTTTTTGTATTAACAATTTTATAATCTAAACATAGATAAATAGTAGAAAGTATGTTATCTTAGGCCCAGAAGCACTTGTGATGCATGAAAGTGATCGAAGCCTTATCCAACTGTGAAGGTGACACTGGAAAAGGTGATTAATTCACATCTCACATTGATTTCTCCAAATAATAAATCGACTCTTTTCCATTTTCACGAATTAAAGTAGTGAATATTTATCTCCAAGACCCTTTTAGTTTTTACCGGAAATTGTTGACTAATTACCTTCTGTTTTGCAAGTTGGCGGTGGCTGTGTTGATTAATCCTGCTTACAACTTTAAAAAATTGACTAAAAGTGATACAGGAAGATCTTGTTGTGGTGTAGTAGATGGTGTACATCTAACTCCTATATTGGAGGTTTGGTGTTCCAACCAAAACCAATCCGTGCGAGATACCCGAGTCATTGCTTTTCAACGTTAGAAGAGATGCATATAAAGAAGAATGATGAAGTGGGGCAATATGTGTTAGTGTATTGGTTAAATTTCTGTAGTCTTATGATGGATGTCTGACCCCAAACATAGAAGTCAGCCACTTGGGTACGATACAACAACTGTGTGAAGTTGTTAGCTGTTTTTGTCCTTTCGTGGCAGTTTGGACATTCGTGTCGGAGTCTTCTTAAGCTTTCGGAGTGGTGCACCTAATTTGGTATTCGGTATGGATATGAAGTTGCTTAAGAAACATACCAAAATCAAATTTTAGGAACAGGTAAGAAATTAATATCATAAGTCTGCAGTTGTTCTGGTAAGAAAATGGTTATCATGCCACACAGCCACAGTGGCTTCACTCGCTATCCCATTTTAGTTCTCAACAACCTTATTAACTCAACCTAGATAGCTCTCAGGACAGCACCAAGTGGGGGCTTGAGCTTGATGGACCCAAAACCAAACCAGATATCAGATTCACATGCTTCTTTTTTCTTGTCAAATGTTTTTGTAAAGCAGTCTACATGGTCTGCAATATCTGTATTTCTGCTTGGAGGAGCTTTGTTTTTGTCGAATCCTTGTCATCCACTTGAAACTTAGTGAAAGGTGGTGAGCCCACACGGACACCCCATGTTCTTATAACCTGAGCACAGAATAATTTCATAGAAATCCCTGAAGATCATTTGCAATGAAAATGAAATCCTAGACCCACAACAGACACCTTCATGTCCTATACCTCTAAGATATGCTGACCTTTAATCCAACCATAGGCAAATATGAAGTGACTCTTTATCAATCATTGAAGGAGGTCATGTCACGGTAAAATATATATGTGTGTGTGTACACCCACTCACCATCCTCACTAGTTGCTCACAAAGTAGCTATAATTTAAGTAGGGATATGATTCTCAGGTATTCCTATCAATACAAAGTATCCTCGCAAGTTTGAATTGTCTTAAAGAAATGCAGTTCATGATTTATTAGGAATAAAAATATCTTGAATTTATAAGTATTAATTATTTAATTAATAATATATGATGTAATACTACAAAATTGAAAAAAACTAAACAATGTATTATTAATCAGATAATGGATGATTGTTTATAAATTTATTATAATTAAGCTGCGTATTTTTTGACTTCTTCTGTGATCAGTGAGATTTTCACTGAGTTGTTCTTATTGTTAGATAATTGTTCAAAAAACACCTCTATAATGCCATTGTATTATATAATGAGTTATATAAATGCTTATCTTTTTCTTGACATAGAATGAGTTATAAATAAACTTAGAACAAAAATGTATATATATTTTATTCTCATAAACTACTTTTAAGTATTTAAGATTTCCAATAAATCAAAACCCATTTTAATTTGTTTAAGAACCCAATTAAGGGGGAGAGATGCTAATCTTTCCCTCACAAAAGCCTGCTTTCTGCCTTTTTATGTTGACTTGCTCGCGTAAAGTAGCATAAATTTAAGCCTAAAAAAAGTTGTATAAACGCCACAAAGGAGCCGTATCAGTGAACACTTTACTCGATTGCTATCCACTAAGTTTTAAAAATTTATGAATGCTCTCTTTTCATTCCATGAGAAGCAATTAACTTGGTATTTGCTCATCGTCTCAAAAGCAGATAAATTTCTTGTTGGGAGGAATGAACTTTACATCTAAAAAGGCATTTGGGAGGGGCCAATGAATGTATGTATGAGCACCAGGTATCTGTCAGGCGGGATTACATTAACTTTTTGTATTCTTTTCACGTTGTGAAAGTTAAAAACAAAAAACAAGATATTTCGTGAATCAAAGCATCAATTCAAGTTATACAACAAACTCAAAGCATTAGAAGGGGTTTGAGTAGGTTGTTTATAGTTCACCTGAAGCGTCCAAAGTTGTTGGATATTCATTGAGAGTAAAACAAGAAAGGTTAAACAAGTTTTCGATGATCTAATAATAGTGAATCTTTATGCACGAAGCAAAGTTTTGGTCTCTAAGAGAATGAAGTCAAGCTTATGTTGTTAAATCAAGTGAAGAAACAAGTTTTTAGAAAGGGTCACAAAATATGAGTAACACAAGGTTGCAGATTGAATGAACAAGATGCTAGAATTGAACTTATAATTGATGTTAAACTTTTTAAAACAATTTGACTTTGGTATGTTTCCTAAACAACGCCAGACGTGTATTTAGTTGCTTATGGTTTTGTTATTTTAATATGATATTTTCTTCTTATAGTTTTATACTTATAGGAGGCTTTCTTATTACTATAATTGTTTACTTATCATTGTTTTTAATTAACAAAAACTTTAAAAATATTTTTCTTCAATCTTTTAAAGGTAACTCTTGTTTTTAGTTCTCTAAAAACCTTATGATTTTATCTTATTAATTGCTATTAGGGCTTACAATCTTATCACTCTCAATCTTTTTCTCTTAGTGCGGCAATTCATATCATTTTTGTAATTTTGTGAATTATCTTTGTAATTTTGTGTTTTTTTAAATCGAACTTGTCAAGATATAATAGTGTTTGATTACGTAATAATAGTAATTAATATCATAATTCTTATTAGGAGAATTCATATCATATTTTGTATAAAAACCTAAATTTTTAGTTTGATAGTCTGTTTACATTTTCATCATTATTGTGTCTTTGTTTTGTACATTTAATTTTCTTGTTTGCATTGTTTGTGGATAATATTCATACAAAAATAATTCATTTTTAGGTTTTGTTTCTTGTTTCCTCGATTTTACAGGTTAATAAAACAATCTTGTTTATCAATTGTTCAGTTTTTAAAAATTCATTCTTATTGAGTTCTTATTCTTTTTTTTTTATTTTTGGAGTAATTGGGTTCCAACAAGTTCATTTTCCTATTTTTAAGTTTTCTTATTTTCTTGGCTTCTAGTTATTTTTCTTTATTTTGTTTTTCATCCAATTTACTTCTTTTGGAGTTATTTGATAAATGAAAAATATTTAAACTATATTTCTTGATATAGATTATATAGTTTACAAAAAACTTTTAGTCAATAATTTAGATTATAAGTAGAGTGAATTTTAAGAAAAATAAATGAAAATTTACTTTTGCTACTAATATTTTCTTCCAAGTTCATTACGAGTCAAAGTTGAAAGAAAAGCTCATCCAAAGACAAGGAAATGAACGAGGAGGAAAGAGTGGGGATAGACTTGGAGTTCATCGTGAATATAGTAAGAGGTCAATATGAGCATCTCATCAGGCAATATAGGAAGATGAGGGATAAGTTAGAGAAGTATAAAGATGTCATATCTTGATAGCAACGTGACCCAACTACTAAAAGAGAGGATGTAAAATATGTATCCAAGAGTGAAGAGAAAGTGGATGATGATATGTCTAACTTGAAAAATGCTTGTGATAATAAGTATATCAAGAGACAAAAAGAGGGGATGATGTTGGTCATTAAAAAGGCATTAAATATGTATGTGGGAGAGGACGATATGATTGAATAATGAGATATTACAATATCTTCCGTACAAGGTATTCCAACAGGGATCGAATTTGTATTATGATCATAGAGAGATAAAGTTATATGAATGCAATTAGTGTATAGTTAATGGAGAATTTGAGACTACAAACTAAAATATACCCTAAATAATATAATCTATAATAATTGAATGGGAGTGAAAAGTTAGGGTACCTAAGCAGTTAATTTCTTTCTTAATTGGGAGGCATAAGGTACTATATGATATAGTGCTCATGCAGGCTGCAAGTTTATAAAGATCGACTCAAGATTTGTGATGGTGAGCAGAAGAGACTAAGGGGAAAGGATAAGAACAAAAGCTTGAGAAAAATTCAAATACTTATGGCCTTTGTCGAAGCCAGAAATTTATAATAGGAAAGTTCAAATATTTAATTTTTTAAATTTTGAGAGGACCCAATACACTACTAGTCTTTAAATAAATTCATCTTCATATATGTATATATATATATATAATATTTAATTTTTTAAAATTTTAGAGGGCCCAGTACACCACTAGCCTCATATAACTACGTCCATACTCATAGCAAATAAAAAACGAGAGATAAAAAACAAGTGAAAAAGAGTGAATTTGGCAGCAAGAATGGAGGATGTGAGAGATGAAATTTTAGACAAGCATCAACTATTTTTTAAAAAAAATTTGTAGACGAAAATGCTCACTGAAGAATGAATCCTTTTGAAAAGAAGGAAAAAAAATTGATGAATTAAATATCTATTAAGCTACACAAACGTCAAAGCAAGGGAAGAAAGACCAGGACAAGTTGCTAATAGAGGATTATTAACATGAAGTCTACAAAGGAGGCAAAAGCAGCTATGCATACAAAGAGTGAAACTTTATTACTATACTTGGTTTAAGTTGCTAATAGAGGATTATTAACATGAAGTCTACAAAGGAGGAAAAGGAGCTATGCATACAAAGAGTGAAACTTTATTACTATACTTGGTTTGACGTAAGGTTTTTAATGAAATGTAATGATTTATAATAGAATAGAATGTAAATAAATATAATATTAACAAAATTTTATTTGAAAGGATGAAAAGATTTATAATATAATATAATAAAATATAGTTTGAAAGAATAATTTATAATATAATATAGTTAAATATGTAATATCAAATATTACTTCGTCTGCATGTTGTTATGAATATTATGGTTATAAAAAAAAGTTAAAAGTCTTAGGTGGGTACCTGTTAGAATTGTGTGGTGACGCCAACCCTTCAAGTTTGAATGATAAAAAACCTAACAGGTGAGTGCTTGAGAGAGACGACCAAATGTTGGTGCTGAATTAATGATAGTCTATGCAGTTGAGGAAATTGACAGGGTGTCAAGCATGAATGTCATTTGTTACATACACAATACAGTTGTCAAAAGCTGCTCTTTGCGTCAAGTCAAATTTATTTGCATTTATAAGGAATGGTGCAATGCGAGTGCTACTACCAACTTGTAATGGCATTGAAATAAGTGGTAGGGTGATCGTTTTACTTTTTAGCATAACATGGCTATGCCTACTTGCCTAGAGTCAAGTCCACCGCTTATTTATAAGCTACTTTAAGCCAGCTTAGGTTTCTTTTTATAGCTATACTAGAACCAAAATCATCACACGCAACTGTGCCTTGTCTGACTTTTTTTGGCAGATATTAGATCAAAGTACGCCAAGAAACCTCTAGGAGCAGTCTTATATGAGCGCTCAATCATCCCTTATGGAGCAGAAATTTCAAATGGGGATATAAAAAGTATATAGTTTATGGCATTACTTGTCCACTTTTTCGTTGAATTTTCATGCCCTTTGACTGTCAAACTGCTATCCGTCGTCGTGTTCGATATTCCATTTATCTGTTGATTGGTCTGTTTTAACGACACGACAGCAAAGAAAATGCTCATTCAAAATTGTGCAGCTTATGTTTTTCAAACAAGAAATTAAAGATCCTCAACTGAGTTTCCTTATATGACAATCCATCATTTTCCGAATTTAGGCGTAAAAAGAAGATAAAGGTTGAGGCGTGTGCTTTATCTTAACACAGGCGCCTGCTGACTTTAAAAGTGTTAGTTACTGCTGACAATAAGACGATTTTTTGGGGGTAAAATTACAATAAAAAATATTATGTTAGAAACTGGAAACGGTTTTTTTTTAAATCCAAAATTTTGAAGATATATCTATTTATGCTCATTTAATCCAAATGGGCTCATTGTTGGAGGTATCTTTGTCAAATCTTCGCTGCTGAGCGAAACCATTCGAGGTTGTTAGCTAGCTATGTAAAACTTACAAATAAAGAAATGTTTTTCATCAAGGTGGCATCTTTGTCAAACACAAAGGACGCCGGTAACTGAGATAATAATAACTTACATGAAATAGGCAGCCTCTTAACGGCACCATATTCAGTATGATGATCCCGATAAGCCGTAACATAACAAAACTACAGCTACATGGGAATTTGAACATGTGCAAACTACAGCTACATGGGAATTGGAACATGTGCTACCTGTAATGCTGTACAAGAAGGATACAGTTAAGAATCACTGCGGTCCCCAGGCCATTACCACAATGCAGTTCGTAAACTTCACTAAAACCAGTCCTTATTAGTCAGTCTTCATCTAACAAACAGACGACATCATTTTCACACGATGTATTTGTTGGTGCACCATCGAACTGGTTAGGAACGAGCAATTGATCCCAGTTAGACCCCGTAGCTGTTAGTGGAGGCAAACTGCATGGTGGAACCGCATCAACATCTATAAACAACTCAATTGCCGATAGTGACGAACTTGAAATTGGTGGAAGGTTTGCTGCATTTTCAGACCACTGGACTCCACTTTGAGGATTAGCTTGATGTATTGATGGTTGGATTTGTACTGGAAGCTTATGAAGCGTGGGAGTGGAGAGGGGGCTAGAGACCACCTGTTGACATGGCATGCTATGCGCAACAGATGCAGTATTAGAACCTACTGATGCTGAAGGTCTGAAACGTTGCAAGTGAGGAGCAGGAGTTCTAATTTCACTCCCAAGTTGACGATTGGTAATTGTTGGTGGAATGAAGCTCGAGTGGGGTGGTCTGGTTGAGGCCCCAGGATTGTTTACTGGGGGTGAAATCAGGTTTAAGTGAGGTGAAGTACCAGGATTGCTTATTGGTGGTAAAGTAGGACTTAAGTGGCGGGATATGGTTGAAGTGCCAGCATTGCCTATTGGTGGCGAAATAGGACTTACGTAGGCTGATCTAGATGAAGTGCCAAGGCCGCCTATTGCTGGCAAAATGGGGCTTAAATGGGCTGCTCTGGTTGATGTGTCAGGAATAGGTGACGAAATGGGGTTCAAGTGGGGTGATCTGGTTGAGGTACCAGCATTGCCTGTTATTGGCAAAATAGAGCTTAAGGGGGATGATCTGGTTGAGGTGCCAGAAAAGGGCACGGAGGAAGAGGAGACAACATTTGATGTTGCACCATATGGTTGAGGTGCAGGAGTCGTTTGTGTAGCAGTTTGCAAACTGGCTGCTGGAGAACTAGCCAAGTTCAAACCAGTAACAGGCCTCTGAGCAGAGTCTTGTGAGGACAGCTGAAGTAGTTGCAGCAGAAAACTAGAGGAAAATTCTGATGAAAAAAAAGAGGCATAAATGCATCATCAACGAGAAAAATAAGAGAACAAATAGTGTTATAGTAAATACATGCTAAGGAAAGTTACAGGATTCCAAATCCCTTGAATTAAAAGTTGGTGTATCAACAAGTAGGCAGGTTTTATGACATTAAAGACACATGCAGGTAACTAAACCCCTATGAAGGGGCTGAACAACTGGTTCAGGGGTAACTAAACCCCTGAACCTAAAAATGGTTCTTGAATTTGTAACTTCAAAATTAAGCTTGATAGAGAAGAGCTTTAAGAGTGCACAGAAGATACACAAGAGGGCAAGTTACTCAACCACAAAGTGCTAGAATTTGTAATTTCAACCAATTAAGCTTGATGCAAAAGAAGTTGGAGTTTATAAGAAAATAAAAAAAGGGCAAAGCAATTAACTGCAAACTTTAATTTGATAGGATGAAGAGTAAGAGTTCAGGTGACAAAAAAGACAACTAAGGCTGAAATTTAGTTTGTACCAAGTTTTGTAGTAAGATATGTTATCCTAATTGTTTAGTACTTGAAAACTTATTGAAGATCCTCAATATTTTTCTATAAACTTGAGTTTTCAATTAAAAATGTAAAGCTTTCTTCAAAGAATGATTCTTGACCTTAGGAGTGATTTCTAGTTCTCTACCTTCCATTATTAAAATTCCAGCTACTCCTAACTTGAAATTTGAACAACCTAAGCTAAAATCCCAAACCTAAAACACAAATTCTAGCGGCCAGACTTTGTAAGTTCTGTGGATTCTAATCACTAATTTGATATATATTCTGCTCGTCCTACATCAAAGCTACTTGATTAGAGCAATTTATAATTTGTCATTAAAAAGTTAACTTCATCTATGGAAGCTGAAGCCTCATTATAGAAACTCAAATATCCTGAATTAATAAGAAGCTCAGGTTTTATACAATGGTAACAGTTGCATAGCTTCATTGTGTAGTTAAGACCGTAAATTCCCACAATTCTATTCGGGTACTTTATAGAGAAATGTGGTCAGCTTTCATAACAATAATGCTCAATTGATGACATTTTTGTAGTCTCAATGAACAAAATCTTAACTATTCCTGTCATTTCATAATCAATAATTAAATACCTAACCTTTCACTTTTTGCCCATCAAACTCATTAAAGAACAGTCAGCAAGTCCTGAGAGTAAAAATTTCTGATTATTTAACAATGACACAAACAAGAATTTCAGAAGTCAAATAACCAGAATTGAAAATGTATTTTATAACAAAAATGATCACCTAACATGGAACTGGGACTAATTTTTTGCTGCATGACATTGTAAGATTCCAATAGGCCTTAAATCACTCAAATTTTATAGCATAAGAAATTTAATTTGCTTAAATTTGAACATGACAGGTTAAACAGCCAAAATAAAGAAGACATTAGGGCTTGCAAGACACTTTAGGCATTGAATTTTACGATTTCCACATGGCTGACATCATCACATATATCAAATACCTTGCTGCATGGCTGGTGAGTTTGAGACTCTAACATCCCTGCATTTGGAACTAAAAGCCTCAGCCAAGATCTTATTCATGAAAACTTTTTTGTAATTGCTCTCCAGCTGTTTCTTCTTAGAGAGAAATTCACTCTCAAGCTCCTGAATTTTGGTCTCGTACTTTTTACGAATCTGAGCAACCACCTCAGCTATCTCCTTCTCACACTCATCATTTAACTGCTGCTTCTGCAAAATGGAAAGGAAGTTTTTCATTTAAAAAAAAAACACCTAGGGCTTCATTTAGCATCAAAGACGAGACAGTTAAATAAAAGGATACTAACTCTGCCTTCATGGATATTAATAATCTGGTCAGTTTCTTTCCTTATTCTCTCCAGCTCATTTTGAAGTGGATCATGGTGTAGCGGTGAAGGAATTCCTACATCAGTTGCAGCTTGTACATAATGACTACTAGTAGTAGAAGAAGCAGGAATGGGCCTTGTATCTGCAACATGTATCCCCGAAGTGCTAACGGGTGTTTCTACAGGTGGATGCTCAGCAAAAGGTGTTGTGGGCTGCAAAATGGTTTGATTCAACAGATCCGTTTGGTTCTCAATCATTTGCCTAGGAAATTCAGCAATACTGCTTTCAATATGGTCTTCACGGTTTTGCTGGCATTCACTGAGAGTCACTTGACTGTTTTCGGCAAAGGTAGGTTGAGGCAAGAACGGGGAAGGATCATCACAACTGTAGATGGAAATAGCACCATCGTCTTTATCTGAAAGGGTTGGGCATACCCTATTCGTCTCTAAAATATCATTAGCACATGTCACGAATTCACTGTCAGAAATTTCAGTTATTCGAACTGAAGCCTCCGCATCCTGCTCATGCACAGCAGCTTTATCCAATGACTGCAAGTCCTCATTAAACACATTCTGATCTGTTTGACCATTTTCATCTTGCCGTTTAGAAGCTATACCACCCTCCTCTGCTTTACCAGGAGCACTTTCGGGCACTTCCACTGTGACTTTACCGGCTACCTGTTTGGTTCCCTCAATTATACTTGAGGTGCGAGAGTCTTGATTATCTGAGGATAGACACTCCTGATTACCGCCACAAGCAACTGTACCCCAATGAATGCTTTCATGATCAGGGGCCAAAGTAGAAACTCTTTCTTTCTTTCCAGAGATGTTCAAGTCCCTACCAGTTTCAGGTGAAGCAGCATCAGGCACTCCCAACAAAATTCCATCATGCATGCACGAAACAGTAAAATCACAAGTTTTTCCTCCCAAAGGAGGATTTACAGGGGCAACATCCTCTAAGCCACCCAGGGTATTGGCACTATCAGGGCCTTCAGTTGGGAACTCCTTACAAGGTGATATCAATGTGGTTCCAAGAATATTTTGTTCTTCAGAGCAAGGTCTATGATCAGTATTCTCCAGACTGTCACTAGAACCAGCAGCCTCAGGAACTCCTAAGCTAACTTCCATATCTGGGGTACAAACTTTAGACGAAAGTGCAGTATCAGAGACAACATTCTGAAAAGTTTTCCTCAAATGCACGCTGTCAGCCATCCCCCGTTGGGCTTCACCACCAAGCATGTTTAACTTGGAATGAGATATCTGCTCAGACGAAGACTGTAAGCCAGGGAGAACATCCTCTTCATCCCCATTGGAACTTAAGGCCTCAAGTACTTCCACTGGAGCCTTGCACCCTGGTGTGGATAGGGAATTCTCTAGATTTCGTAATTCATAGCCTGAACTTAAAAGAAGAGATTCTGCCTTAGTATATCCCGCTTCAAGTGAAGACATCTTATTTAATAATTCAACTTGAGCCCATGACTTCACTCCTTCCACCCAATCATTCTTTCCCTCCTTTAATCCGTTTATTGCAGCAATATGCTTCACCTTTAAAGTTTTTAAGCTTGTTTCCCTACAATGCTCAAGTTCTTCAAACTTCTTGGCATAGTGAATATCAAGTAACTTAAGTTTGTCTGATCCCAATGGATTATTAGCAAGTAGACGAATAACAGCTGCCTCTGCTTTATGTTCATTATCAAGTTGCGCCTTCTCTTCCTCATATTTTTTCAAAACTTGTTCCTTTTCTTTCTCCTGTTTTGCAATGAGCTTTGCCATCTGCTTGTCGCACTTCTTTTCAATATCCTTGATACTTTTTGAGATATCATAGCGTGCCAATACGATGTGGGGAAGAACTTGATCACCGGAGACCTGTGGATCTGATGGCCTTGACTGCGAAGGCCTTGAAGGTAAATGATCCAGAATAGGATCTTTCAATAATATCTGAGAAGCATTTGGAGAACAGGCTGTCCTCAGCTTTCCAGTATGATGCAAAAACAGTTTCTTCAAACACCGCAACATTGAGTAAACAAAATCTGCCTCTTCTTTGCGGCAGCCAAAATTCATGTACTTTTTTGCAAGTACAAGAGATTCCTTGTGGTCTAGTTTGTACTTCAGCAAAGAACTTGCCGTCCAGCACTGAAATTTTTCCAGCATAGAAGTAACAAGTGAATTGGTAGTTCAAGTGTTGAATGATATTAAGAAAATTGATTTACTCAAACTACGTACTTTACCAACACTATACACGACAGATCTCGACAATGAGATATCAAACTCTAAGAATAAATAAAATTCTTTTATCAAAATTTAAATCATATACATAGCAAATGAAAGCAGTAAAAACACTAGATCTTTATCTCTAGTTTGACTTTATTTGGAAAAAAATGATTCACTTTAAAACCTCAAATATCAAGGGCTTTCACAATAGGGTCATATCAAATCATTTAGAGATATAATCTATTTAAATGTTTCTTCAAGGGTTCAATCAAGGCCCTATTCCAGGGAAATCAATTGAAAATAGAAAACAATAGAAAACTTGGAATCGATGGCCAAGACTATTAGACATGAATTTCCAAGTTTAAATTTATGAAGGAAAAGTAATCCTATATCTTTTGGGTGCACATGGACCCAAATTTGGGCCAAGTATAGATGTGATGTGCTTCCACCATAAGGAATTAATCCTCCTTTTTGAGAAAAAAAAGAAAATGAAATAAGGTGCACGGATTGCCAAACAACAAAGGAAAAAACTTCAAATATAGGGTCATTTTAGTTGTATTAATTTCAGAACATGGAATTTTTGTCAGAGGCCAAAGTTAGTCCGTTCAGACTTATGTGTGTATATTATATACACATTGCATATGGTGGATAATTTTAAAATTTAAGCAACTGATTACTCTTCAAAAGTCTCTAATCAAGAAAGTCCGTATATATTCAATAAAAACATACATTAAAAAAAGAAGAAATCTGTTTAAGCACGTGAAGGCCCACCCATGAGTGTTTTCTTAAAATAAAATGATACATACTTTGATACTTTAACAAATTAATGGTAAATTTGTTGCATGTGAGCAAAAGAGTTTTAAAGTATCTTCTCTTTCAAAATGGGGCTTGGTACACTATAGAGGTATCAACATTACATTCTACAATCTTCTCTTTTGTTTCATTGTTTCTAACAACCATAATCTAATCAAGTTTGAGTTAAATAAAAATGGGAAGTTATTTAATATTTAATCACCAATACATAAACCATCTTACGCAAATACTAATTATGTTCTTTTATTCCATCAAATCCTCAATTACAATGCATTATAAATATGTGGTAGATCAAAATGCTTGAAGAGATTATGGCGCATAGAGTAAAAGAATATAATTTTTCTTTACAGTTATGCTTATCACAAACATTCAAATAATCAATTACTTCTTACATAACTATGTACACCTAAACATCCCTTATAGTTCACTCAGGTTGTGAGACTAACAATGATATTGGGAAAAAAAAAACATAGATAATGAGAAATAACAGTGTAAGCAGCAGTAGATATAAGAAATTATAAATCCTTACAAGGGATATTTGAAAGGCCTCCAATACAGTTGCAGGTTCATTATTGACACGATGATTATTCATTACATACTCGAGAAAACTTTCAACCATAGTCTTGACACCATCCTGCAATGATAGCAAAACACAAATGACAAGCCTTGTAGCAAAACTAAATTTTTGACGAAAGGGGAATAAAGGAGCACTATGAACATATGAATACTGGGAAGGAACTAAGAGGCATACTGGAAGTCGTAAAATTCCACAAAGTTTTGCTATTTCAGGCTTCAATTGAAGATGTAGACTTTTCTGTGCATTGTGCACATTAGTTCTATCATTAAACTTGTTCATATTGGCTTTAGGCATTTCTGGTGATTTGTTAGACAAAAAAAGAGAGCTGTTTGTATAATTGGAATGAATTGCAGTTGGTTCACTGTTTGATTCAGGCAGTGCATCAGACAAACTTTGAGCTGGAACTCCAATTGTTCCTGCACATACAAGGAGACGCTTTATGAAAGGTTATTCAGAAATGTTGAGTAAAAGCCAGAATATTGTACACCACTGACAATTCAATAAATCTTTAGTCTAAAGCAGACCCAAGAAATAACACTAAGGAAAGGAGTCACATCAACATCACCTTCCCTGTCCTTAGCTGCTATATCTCCATCATTTACAGCTGATTTTGAACGAGGTGCATGATCGCTTGTTGTAGGTAACTTCTTGCACTTTTTTGGATTTTTGTTACCTTCAATATCTATTTCCTGCTGTAAATCAAACAACTGACTCCTTTTCCGAATTCGTTGCGTTGAAACAGATGAATATTTCCACTGTGGTTCCTTTCCTTCCAACAACTTTTTCCAAAATATATGTGGTGGATCTTCACCCATAAGCTGCACTTTCAGCTCACCAGGCAATGGAAAATTGACACTATAACTTCCTTGTTTCTGTTTGACTTTCAAAATTTGAGATAGGTTGTCTGTAACATTTTCTGTGTTGTCAGAAATTATGACGGAGAGCTCCCGGGTAACATCTAAAAGTGATTTTTCAAACAAAGGACTTCCACCATGAAAATTGGCCAAATTTTCGAATAGATACGAAGATCCCCATATAAGCAGCATGTGAATAGTGCTAGAGTTCATATTCTGTAAGATACTATCAAGCTTCTTGCCTTGCCTTCCAAGGATTAGAGCTTTTTCCTCCACAGTATATAGTGAATATAGACGAAATACTTTTATCTGCTCACGTTGCATTTCAATTGTTATCTTTTGCAGGTTACGTAAATCATTCATTGGGCTCCAGTCACTACCATATATGATGACAGTGTTTACTGATGAAACTTTGATGGTAGGAGAACAAGCACGAGTTTCTAACAACAAGACGAACATTCCTTGATTATTATTGAAGTTGTGAACTTTTGCTTGCTTCTTTGCAGGAGTAATAAACGCATCAATACGCTCATAAGAATCTTCTCCAAACCTTTGACGCATAAAATCATCCAGAATATCTCCAATACATACACCACCACCACTAGACTGTACAAACATGTAAGCAACACATCACACAGGGGGAATTGAAAAGGAAAAGGTGAAATATGGTTTAAAAGCCTTAAAAAAAGAACAACATCAGGGTGATTTCTTGGACGCATCTAAATCTCATCAATGACCAATCAACTCAAAGGGCTGACTATTCAACCAGCTAGATTACATAGACTTGTGCATAATTAGGAGAATTAGAATCAACAAAAGAAACATTTTCTTTGCAACACCATTAAGGAAGTTGGAACATCACTCTATCAATAAACTACAAGAAATTCAGTCATAATGAAAATATTCTGTATGTCTCATAAAACAGTTTTAAATGTTTTGTGCGTTTATTCAGAACATCAGGGACCAATTCTAACGTGAATGCTCTTTTCACTATCAAGTAAAAGATTATTGTTTCTCAAAAGGTTCAACATTAAACAGTTGATAGATTAAATTATGTAAATCTAAAAGTCTTGTTTCCAAGTTTCTATTGGCTGTGTGTGTGTGTGTGTGTGTGTGTGTGAGAGAGAGAGAGAGAGAGAGAGATGGAGGAAGGGACGGTGGCTATACAACAATGGCATACAGAAAGCAGTAATTCAAGATTAGTTGCCTTCTATTTAAGCATCGTAGTCAAACACATTTGAATGACATACATAAACTAAACACCATAATAACCATAAAGATATACAGAAATTGCAGACGATGGAATAGCCGTAAGAAACGGGGACTAAGCCAAAACATCTTAAGTCATGCAACACATCATATGTAAAAGCTTTATAAGGACTGTGAAGAAATAAATCAATTCAGTGTACCTGAAAAAGAATTAGGACCCTTAAAGCTCTGTTCCTTATGTCAGAAAGCATAGCATCAAGAAGTTGTAGCTTGCCACTCGCTTGTATTCCAATATCCAAAATCTCAACTACTTTACAATCTTTCAACAGCGAGGTTTGCAGTAATGGATTTGTGATGTAGGGGTGGTCACAGCACTGCCAACCATCAACAAGCATATGACTAACAAATCACAAGAGTAGATGAAATAATCTGAAGCTCAGAGAAATTAATGAAGTACCGAAACAATGAAAATGAAAATGAAAAGTAACGACAAGTTGATGATCCAACCCAAATTTTCAGCTTATTAAAAAAAATGCACTATTTATAACCAAACAAAGATATAATACTAATAAAAAAGAATTTAAATCCAGAAAATCAAGTGATTCGTTGCGAATTTATTCAGCCACACCTTCCGTGTGGAGATGAGAATATCTCGAAGGACCCCAACAGTATCATTTTTCGAGGTTGAACAAAGAGACAGAGCATTTGAAAGTAGAGAAGCACAATACTGCTCCAGCTGCATAGGTGATAAATGGACAGGTACCCAATACTCTTCAAATTTTGAGGAATCCGACTTGCCACCATTAACCAAACACCTTGACAAGCTATCCTTTAAATTACTGATCTTATTGTTAGATAAAATAACTGAGCTCTCATTACTGCAACCACTCTGACAATCAAGCAGTAACAAATTTTCAGCAATATCATCCTGTAACACATAGAGTAACATACAGAACATCAACAAAATTAGTGGAGGCACCACAAAATAATTCAGGATAAATATCAATGCATGTAGTCATGTAGAACCATACCTTAAGTTGACCATTGACAAGGAGAAGCTTCATATCAGTTCTTAGCTCAATAACTTTTGAGATATGAGAATATATCCCAGAGAACTGGCACTCATCAATCACAACCACATTCCAGTCAATAGAATCGAACATATTAAGATCCTACAGAACCATTTATGTGGTTAGATATCCCCATTACTGAACAAAGAAGTCCAGTAAATTCAGCAATAGTAATAACAAATCTTTGTTTCATCTTTTATTTCACTTCTTCAGATTTTTATAGAAGTGCAAATACGTTAGAAATCCCTTTTTTTCCAAAAAGAATAAAAAAGTTTCTTTCGTGACAACCACACATGCCTATTATGTTCTGTAAGAGACAAAAACCTTGAGTAAGATCATCCTGTAGATGATTGAAACGTGCAAGATCATCATAAAGACAACTTGTCAATCATTTTAACCAAACAGAATTCCGTGCTATAATATTGTGTAAGATTCAAAAGATATACCTCAATGAAAATATCCGTTGATGTTATCAGATATTGAAACAATGCACAATTTCCTTCCTCATTAAACTCCAGTGTTCTAATTCCTTTGCGCACATCTTTGTTTCCACAGTAGACCACTACATCAGAAGAAGCAATGTGGAAGAACTCTTGATCCCATAGATTAAGCATATCAGAAGTTGTGATAATAAGAATAGGTTTAGACACATGGTATGACAATGATGTGAGAAACAAGATCACCCTCAACACCCTTTCCTGCGTGCAAAAATAGAAAAAGAATGAGTAGAATGGCTTAACTCTGATTTCAGCCAATCAATTTATAGTAGCAGATAATACGAGCTATGAAAGTATTGTCCGAATATGTGGGGTTGGCAAAATAGCCAGGCCCGAAACAGCCCAGCCTGAAATCAATAAGTTCAGCCTGAGTTGTCCAGGCTTTGAGTCGAGCTCAGCCATATTTTTTCAATTTATGGGCTTCAAGCCAGGCTTTGGCTCCACGGCCTTGCCTGACTATATATAAAAAGAAAACCCTAGCCCCTTCTTCTTCTGCTTCAACAGCCGCCCAACTCTCTGGTACATTTTGCATTTCCTGATCCTTCTCTTCTCTTATATTCAGTTAACATCTCTTGTTCCTTATAGTGCAGAATAAGATGGCCTTATTCTCTTGTCCAACCAGCATATGCGCAGGAAAAATTCAAAGAAACTATTGACCCACCCACAATTGAAGACCAATGACTTCATCATCCCCTTGTCATCTCTTCCCTTGTTCCTTCTAAGTTTTCTTTCTAGATTAATAAGACTCATAGTTTGGGTTGTCCTTGCAAATGCACATTTGGATCTCAAACATGGGATGACAGATTGATGGGCAGCGAGACTTTGACAACAATGAGATGCAATGAAGAGCTTTGGGTGGCTCGCAGTCTTTGGATCAGGCTCAGGCAACATGAGCTAGGTGCAATCGAGTTTTGGACCAGGCTCGAGCCGGACCTTAGGAAGGTTAATCTGGGTCAGGCCCAGCTCAGCCCGACCCTTTGCCATCTATACGAATATGTGATACATATTATAACAATATAATCACAACACTCTTCAAGCTAGAGTTAATGTTCAGTTTGCTACAAATGATTCCCTTTCAACTAGTTCAAGGACATGCTAGATCCCTCAAGCATCCAAGACTAATCTTGCTTGGAATAATTTCATTGAGCCACATGTAGGACTCTTCTCATCTAGGGTGAGTTTTGCCCAAGCATGCCCAAACGGGCCAGTTAAGTTCTCGAACCTTCACTGGTGAAATAAATCTCCGGGTTCACAGCTTCACTCCATCAATCTATGAAAAGGACATCCTAAGATTCTTCTTGTATGAAATGAATTTCATCTAAACATGCCCAACCTACTACTCAGACTCTCAAACTTCCACGAATGAAATCGATCACTAGGTCTGCACCTTTAGTCCATCAATTTGTAAAACAAAGACCAACTCATACATGCTATTACTCATATGGACTGTGATAGACCCTTAATTGAGAAAGTTTATAAAAGGAAGAAGGGGCACGTGGGGTTGAAGGTATATTCTAGAAGACAGAGAGAGGGGCTGCTGCAGGGGAAAAAAGGGAGGACAATCCTAACTAACTTGGTAGCAGTAGGGCCCACTGGACAGGAGAGAGAAGAGGGTATTTCTGCAGAACATGAGGCAAGAAATGGGTCGGGAAAAAATAGTCTGAAGTTGGGAGAGTGGCTAGCCTCTCGAAAGCTAACCAAAAGGAAGGAAAAGAGGTCTTGGAGGAGAAGGTCCAGGAGCAGTCTTGCGAGCATACATTACTTCTATACTTCTTTTCTTTATGTTTCTTGATTTAGCATCTAAAGAACACACTGTCATTTAGTTATTAAGCACTGGGTGTACTGGGTGTTTGGAATACTACACAACAGAACACATATAAATAAAGAGTGCTAGTGTTCTATCAACTTGGTATCAGAGCAGTAACGTTGGGGCATGGTGAATACCAGAATGGAGGCTAGAGTGGATTAGGTAGAAAAGGAGCTAGGTTCAATAAAGGGGGATATGATCGAAATTAAAGGGTGGCTGATTGAACTAAGGGACTCGATGGCCAGAATGGAAGAAATGGGTAGAAGGCCAGGAAAGGAACCCATGGTGGAACCGTCGGAATCCAGAGCTGAAGGAGGAAGAAGAGAGATGGCTGAGGAGACGTGCAACCGTGAGAGATTCCGGAAACTAGAGCTACCCATCTTTGAGGGAGATGATCCGATTGGGTGGTTGTTCAGGATGGAGAGATATTTTGACATTAATGGGGTGACAAAGGTGGAAAAACTGGAGGCGACAGCAGTGTGTCTAGAAGGGAAAGCTCTCAATTGGCTCCAATGGATGGAGGTGAAGAGTCCATTACGTACCTGGAGAGAGTTCAAGAAGGAACTCCTGGAGAGGTTTCAACACTCTCAACAAGGGGACCCGTATGAAATGCTTATGGTGCTGCGATAGGAAGGGATCGTGACTGAATATAGAGAAAGGTTTGAAGCCCTTTCAGCCACAGTGAGGGAAGCTTCCAATGAGTGCTTGATGGGAGCATTCAAAAATGGGTTGAAGGTGGGAATAAGGGCTGAGCTACGGCTAATGAAGGTTGACAACTTAAAGGGGTTGATGGATTTGGCCCAAAGAGTGGAGGAAAGGAACCAGATCATGGAACAAGCTCAAGAGGAACAATTGGGTAAGCATTGGAGGGGCTGGGCAAATCAGAGGGGAGCTGGACCTAAGGGCAATTGGAGCCGGGTAACATGTCAAAATGACCCGAGTAGGACCACTAGCTACTTTCCCAATCGGCCAGCAGAGACAAGGAAGGACAGCCCACTAATACCTTCAGGGATGGGTTCAAACAACGTAGCATCCCGCACTAGCAGTACTACTCCAACTACTGGGGCTTATCGACGACTCACAGAGGCTGAGGTTGCTAGGAAGAGAGCATTGGGGGTTTGTTTTAAGTGTGATGAGAAGTATACCCCCACCTATGTCTATAAAAATAAGCAACGTAGTGTGCTTTTGCTGCAACCCATCGATGAGAAAGGAGACAGTATCGTTGAGGAGGAGAATTTCGAAACAGAGGAAGTGCATGGGGAGGAAGAAAATGAACCTGCTACCCTAGAGCTGTCAATGAATTCGATGGTGGGAATTACCACCAATAACACTATGAAGTTATTGGGGAGTTGTGTGGGGGAAAAAGTTCTCATATTGATTGACAGTGGGGCATCACATAACTTCATCACTTCAGAAACTGTTGACCGGCTGAAGATTGAGACCAAAGAAGTGAGAATATTTAAGGTTTCGCTGGGGGCTGGGTATAAGGTAAAGGGCAGCAAGCAGTGCCCCACCGTGGAGGTGAACTTGCAGGGAATGGAGATTAAGCAACCGTTCTATGTGTTTGAAATGGGGGGAGCCGACATGGTCCTTG
>JANKOE010000008.1:6177861-6188210 GCA_026284465.1 Erythroxylum citrifolium
AATCATACTACTGTAATCTGTAACCACAGTTTTACAATAATATAATTAAAATTCCAGACGATAAATGACTACTCCCCCTTGAAGCCTACGGTGAACTCAAGCTAGTGCTACATCTTCAAGAGGTCCGAAAACCTAGCCACGCATGACTCCGGTGATGTCCATCACTGCTATTGGAACTCTGGCGCTAAACATGACTCCAGCGATTGACGGGAAAGGTGGTGCGGCGTTGATGATGATCGGTGATGTAGGCGATGATGTGGAATCGTCACTGGCGGCTGCCGAATGTGAGTCTGGTATTGTGAGGTGTATTTGGTGGTGGAGAAAATGATGAAGGCGATGGTGTGTTGTGTTCGGCGATGGTGTCTCTATGATGGTTTTCTGCCTCCTCATGACCTAATTCGGCAAAATATTTAAAGAACTGAGGCGGGCCAGGTTAGAACAGTGAGACAATTTCTATTTATGGTTCGGGTATCCGACTGGACGTCGCGACGTGTGAATTAATTCTCGTCGCGATGTGTGATCTGGCTCATTCGTCGCGTCGTGTAAATTGATGGACGTCACGACATGTGAACTTGACTGGCTCGCCCCGACGTGTTCGCCGCGTATTGATGTTTATGTCGCGACGTGTGATTTGTTCTGTTGATGCACCGCGACGTGTGATGGCTCACGACCTGTTGACTTCTTGGTTGACTCCTTTGTGTTCCTACAATTAAATCACAATTTGCAGCATCAATTGTCCTTGGAAAAATTATAATGCAATTAAGATCAATTCATAACAATTTTACTAACAATTTGCAATTCATATGAGCTAATCACAAGGAATTAATTTAAGCACAAAAAATCATCAATTGGGAGTCAAAAAGTTCATTAACACTTATAAAAATGCAGCCAATTTATAAGATAAACTTGGCCCAATCAGCAACAGTCGGCGCTAGCGGTAGAGGAGGTGAGTCAGTCGGAGCTGCAGATCGTGATGACCCACCTTCACTGTAACTTCTCCAGAACATGGCTCTAAACCTCGGTCGCATAACCTCACGCTGTCTCTTTGGTCCCATTTGTTAACTTGAAATTCAATTTTGCCCAATTCTCTACAAGTATAATTAATACTTTGTAAGCAATATTATTACACAATATATGGAGAAGAAAATAATCCAATATATGAAAGTTAAGATATTGTTATCAACAATAAATGCACCTTAACAATAATACAAGTGTTTAACAAAGTCTTATAGATACAACAATAGATCAACGTGAAAGCTTAGTGTAATAATGTTTTGCACCAAAGAAGCACATCGATATAATTAATTTGTTCTATTCCATGTGACATGCGAGCTGGTGAAGGTAAAATTAGAGTCCCCAATGTTTGGGTTCCCGAGAAGAGACCTTGCCCGTTCAAACGCACCAATGGAAACAGTGAAACTTCTTCCAGCTGGTGTAGGCTTTTGAACACCTTGTTGCAATAGTTTTGAAGCTATAGCCATACTTATTGAGGAAATAGTGAATGAGTTGTCGTTCTTAGTATGGAAGACTAATTCTCCGGATGAACTACTAAAAGACTCTGTTTGACCAAAAACATAATCAGAGCAGAAGTTTTGATACTGTGATATTAGAAAACCATATAACTAACGAAACACCACTATATTAATGCATACGTGATTGTGTTGACTCGGTATAAGGAATAGGAGAATTTTCGACCAATCTCGATCTTCCTATTCCTTTATAAGTTATTGTGACATTGCTCTCACCTTCATCGGCATACATGTCCTCTTCTAGTTTAAAGGAAGCTTAAATATGTAGGTTAGACAATGAAATGAGAATATGTATGATAACTTCAATCTATGTAATGAGATGTACTTCAATGTCTTCTAGTTAGGAGAGATTTATGGAAGAAACATGTATTGCTATCTCTTTCTGTTAACTATAACACTGTATATTTTATATGATTAATGACTTATATAGCTCAAATACTCACCTATCGTTGTCTTTTTAGCCAACTCCTAGCTCAAATCATCTAGATATATATAAAGCTCCTGTTGTTTCGTTAGAAGATTCTCTTTGCCCTAAAAAATAAGGCTTTTACTTCGAGTAAAAACTTCATTTTTATAATTTTTTTCATCACTTCTATGATTGCTTCCAGTTTATTAAAGAACTTAAAAGTCAAATCCCTAAACCATATGGTCTAGTCCCTTTTGCATTGCATCTTGAAAGCCAAATGAATGACATAAGAAGTTGAAGAACCTAAAAGGATAAACTCTTTTCTGGTTCATTGAGAGTCCATATATTTTAATAGGATAGTGATATAAATATCAATTATTATTAAATCTAGCACTTATGTCTTCAAATTTTAGTAACCAATCATAATTTACCACGGCCTTATTAAGTTTTTTCCTAATTGACCATGACCCCTCACGTATATTGCTCTTAAGTGTACTAGTTTTTCACAATTATAAGATCAATGATTTTTTATTTAGATAGGTTGGAATTGAGTTTTTTGAAAGGCTTGTTGAGGGACTTGATTCCTTTAGCCTATGAGGAAAGAGTAGTAGAATTGAAGTCCTTAATTACAAGCCAAAGTTCCATAATTGAATTTTCAAACCTCAAAAGGTTTATCCACACATCATTTCTTTGAAGGGAGAAGTTATTAGCATATAAAGAGCTACAGAATTTTCCTATTGATATCACTTTAACTACAATATGCAACCATTGAAAAGAAGAAAAGTGACTTAGAACTTTGACAAAGGGGGAGTCATAAGCAACAACTATTCTGCCTAAGTGATGATAGTCATGATTGGTTAAAGTAATCCATTTATTCACCTCCAAAACATTGTTGCTAGAAGAAAACTTGAATACAAAGATTTACACTTTATTCAACAACACCTCCTGCAAACAACCTGATGATGAACACATCTACATATATACCAATAATAAAGCCTACGGATGAACACATTTACATATAATAATCAATTACAACATTTAAATATAAATCAACATTTATATGAATATACATTTAAATATAAATCAACTTTTGTATTTAAATATAAAAACAAAACAAACATTTAAATTTAAAAACAAAACCCATACCCATCGGCAACTCAACTATCGGAGAAAGAGGGGAGGGACGAGAAGTAACTTACCTGTCGTCGGAGACCACAAAGTCGGCGAGGCGACAGGTCACTTCACTCGACGGCGACCAGCGGCGATGGAGAAGAAAGAACGAAGATGAATATAGGGAGAAGAAGCAGGTGCGGAAGGGAGAGGAAGAGAGGAAGCAGGTGCATTGGAGAAGAAGGGAGAAGAAAGAAAGCAGGTGCAGGAGAGGAAGAGAAGAAGCAGGTGCGCGGGAGAGGAAGAAAAGAGGACGACGAGGGCTTAATCAGTATTCAAAACGATGTCGTTTTGGTTTAATGAAATACGATGAATCTGACGTTTTTATTGACCACTTTACTGACTGAAATGTGTGTCGGTAAATAACCTCCACACAAGTTCAGCGACGGAATATTGATCCGTCGAAACATCGTTATCCTTAACCAACTTCGCCGACGGAATAATCTTTTCGGTCGGTATTTCTAACGGTTTTAATACCGTCGGTAATATTCCGTCGCAATTCGACATTTTCCTTGTAGTGAATGGTGCTTTCATGAGAGTTTAGTCGACTAATTTTGTTCTTTAGGTTAGCTTTTTCTCTATTCGCAACTTCTTCTCAAACAGTGCTAATTTGTAATTCCTTAATTTTAGACAACATCTTTGCAACAGTTTCTTGGCTGCCCAATCTGTAAGAAGCAACCTCGCCGTTCAAGTTTACGTATTTCCTGAGCAAGCATTGATGGATTCGTAGAAGTGATAGATTGTCTAACCATTAATTTCCTGCTTTCCAAATAGTCTTTTTCTTGTATCTGGAGTGAGCAAGCATTGATGGATTCGTATAAGTGATAGATTATCTAACCATTTTTTGCTTTCCAAATAGTTTTTTTCTTGCATCTGGAGTGGTTTTATTAACAACACACTCATTTTTACAAGTAAAAGAAAGACACCTGACTGCCTGACTTGAAGGACCACTTTGATTTAGGTCTTGTAAATGACAAAAATTAGAGATATGCAGCGACATTCGTAAAAGTCAAGATCGAAAGCATTTGCTACCTTCCGCTCCTTGTGTGATTTAATTGAAAGATGTTCCAACTAACTATGGTTGGTATTGTTGTGGAGAGATCTCACGACTGGAAGGTTCCTGTTTTGAGAGTGAATGAGAGTTGAGAAATGACTGAAACGATGTTGTTTCAAACATCTAATTAACTTATGCTAATTATGGTGATGCGTCTGATTAGTGAGGGTCTTTGTACACGTAATACTGTCACATCAGCAAAAATAACAATGGAATTAATGTCGGGCTAGAATTGAAAAAATTTGAAAATTCAGGCATTTTATTACTACTTTTTAAAATTCGGGCTACAATTGAAAAATCGACGAAAATTTAGGTTCTTTTGTAATTAACCCTATGTATATATGTATATATATAATATCAATATGTAACGGAAATTAGAAATAAACCGACATTATAAAAGTGAAAACCACAAGAACTATGGAAATCAGATACATGGTAAACGACTAATGTAATTTAAATTTTTAATCTAAAAGCAGAAGGAATCATACAGAAGGAATCATAAGTTAATTCTAATTGTCTCATACAGAAGGAATCATAAGTTAATTCTAATTGTCTCATACAGAAGGAATCATAAGTTAATTCTAATTGTCTTCTTCATCTTGTGGTCTGTAAAGCTCCACGGGGCGTCCATTTATTGCTTGTGTGGGTCTTGCATTTGTATCTGATTCCTGTAAATAAGTAATAAAGTCAACATAGATGCGCAGTTTAGGAATGAAGAAGCTCTCGAAATTGAAAATTAAGGACATAACAGCCTAAATTGACATGCTCAGGTTAGTCAGTTTATACCGCATACTTTTCTTATAAGAATACAATTTTAAAAAATCATAATGAATTATTTTATGATACAAAATCATTGAAATATAATAAAATAATTTTTAAATAAATTAATGTGTAATGTTGATAATAATATCCTAATAAGAATTTATCAAAATCATGTCTTGTCTGAATAAATAAAATAATCTTAAATTTTCAAACAAAGAGTTAAGTTGAGATAAAATATAAAGAAAAAGAAAAAAAGTCATATTTGTCTATGATTATTTTTCTGTTATTCTTGATATCTGATTTTAGGTTATTCTCGTATTATTTTGAGAATAAAAATTGAGAATTATTTAAAATTCATTCTCAATCATGATCTTATCCATTACTAACAACCAAAAAAAACAAAAATTAAAGAATATATGTTAGATACCCATTTTTACGTTTTCATTCTTAATTACCAAACGTACCCTAAATATTGTAGAGCCCTTTATTTTATGTGCATATAAAGTTTTTCAAAAAATAAATTCTATTATGAGTACAGAATAATAGGAAATTATGACATTTCAAACATGCAAATTTTCTTTAAATTTAAGGGATGTCTTCAAAAAATTGTTGGAGAAAATTTATACATGACCAGAAAATCCACGTTTATTTTTGTCTAAAAACACTATTCAATTACAGTAATTTTGTTTTTTCAAAGGTTGAACAATAATCTTCAAATTTGTCATAATTGTATGGTTGATTAAAAGATCTAAATTCAACAAAGGTAATGGTAACGTGTCAAGGATAATAAGTAGTTGACAGAACATTTTCTAAAGCATTATAGATAAAAATTAAGAATAAGATTAGAAATACTTATAGCTGTTCATCATAAAAGCACAAGTAGATATTTCAGTAATCTCTTGTATTATTAAAGAATTAATATATATATCAGATTAATTAAATAGATCTCTTAAAGCAAATGATATATAATTAATATCGATCACTTACATCATGAACTGCCACACGAAGCAATCTCACTTGTTGTCTTGCAACTGTCCTCACCTGATCAAAGGAGTTGAAACAAATTTTGCACATTACAAGAAGAATCTTAGGGATTGCATGTTGAGGACTATAATCTATGGATTGCCTGTTGAGGAAAAGCAAACCTTTCTAACAATTGTCCACACGACATTTTCAGTGCAAGGAGGAACGGTGAGAGAACCAATGTATCTATAGTACTTTCTGCTCCCGATTTTGATTTGCCTTGGATCAATAATACCCGCTATGGTCTCTTTTTCTTCTGTGCCATCTATTTCTTGCAAACGATCCATAATCTGGTAATCCATAATAGAACAAGCACGTTAAATCAGTGAAGAGGGAGAGTGACTGATAAATCTATAGAGAGTTTGAGGAAGTGTATGTTTACAGATGACAAGAAAGAATCTGGTCTTCCTATCTTATACATTATCCCAACCACGGCAACCTTTCCTTCCGAGCTCTCATGAACCATATGCGCCTCTAAATCAAACCTGTGTACAATTTGCAGGTGACGGATTTATGCATGTTATAGAGCTCCTGGTTGTTATTTATTTACTATTGCACAGAGAAAATAGAGTTGAAGAAAAGTAAGAGCACCTCCTGCCATTGATAGTGTGTTCTGAAGGTGAGTGCCAATGACACTGTTTGAGTGCATAATTACTACCATTTATGTTGATCCGTCCTGCATCACCTTCCCATTTCAACTACATAGACATGAATCCAAAGTTAGTTTTACCCGAATATTTAAAAATTATACATGATTAATTCCAAAACTATGATCAAAGAACATCTCCTATAGTTTAATGTAGGTCTAAGTGCAACAGTTTCTTTTAACCAATGAAATTTGAATCACCATAGACAGCCAAATTCAATAAAAAAGGTGGTAGTAGGTGGAGTAGGTTTATTGCTTGTTTTGTGATGCTTAATTAGTTGGACTGACAATTACGTTGATCTTCTTAATTAATGTAGTCCTACACTAGTTTCTTGCTTACCATCATATCGTGTCCCCTATTCCTGAGGGTTGCATTGGAGGGTTTGTAGCTTCTATTAAGCCTCCCTAGGTGGGAAACTATTTGAACTCTCTGATTCAAGAGGTCAATCGGAGACTGCATAGATCCGTTGCTGCAAGCACTCCATTCCTGGTGAATCTCTCCCCATTTCGCTGGTCCCTTCTCGCCATGAAGATCATAGTTAAATTCTTTCTCATCATCTGCATACCATCATACCAAGATAAAAGGTAAAAAATGAAGAAGGTAAGAGTATAGATCAAAATGAGTAACGCAAGAAAAGAATAACATCGGATCTTTTTTTTTTTTCTCCAATCGAATCCATACGAGCTTACCAACTTCTTGAGACGTTGTTGGGAGGGTATTGGTGAGGAGGACAATGAAGAAAGTGAAAAGAAAGAGTTGGCGAAATGTTTGCTTGAAGTCCATCATTCTTAAAGACTTAATGATACGAATGTTTCGCCAACGCCGCCTAGGAGGTCGCTTATATAATGATGGAGGCATTATCACTGTCTGCGTAGGGAGTAGGGGGGTCTGACGAAAACTCCTGTCAGCTAAATCATGCATATGTACTTTGATGTGTATGCCTTAGAAATTAATAAGAATTCTGACACGATTTTGGGAAAAAAAAAACAAGCCAATTGACCTATGTGGATGATTTACATGTGGTTGATCATTGATTCGTTTAAAATCTTGACAAACATGGAAAACTAAACTAAAAGTCAAGCCCACTGTTGAGTGGGTTGATAATTGTAATGCTGATAATATGCTAAAAGACGATGCTATCTAACAAAATTAAAGTTAATAAGTTAATTTTCTCGTTTTGTTAATTCTAGCCTAAATTTATGAAAATTACTAAAAATAGAGAAATTTTTAACTTAATAACATAGTTTAAATTTATATTTTCTTAAATAAATAAAATCTTTAATCACTAATTTTTAAATGAGTAATAAATAAATCGTTTTGTCAAGTATAGCTAATAAATTGTAAACTATGTATTTAAATAAATTATTTGATAAAATAGTAATTAAAATTTAAAAAATTAATTTTATTGGTACTTATAATTAATATTGATGTATCTCGATCATTATTTAAATTGAAAAGTATGAGTACAAACTAATTTCACAGCTTAAATTAGGACATATTATCTTTTTTATTTTCTCAATTAGCATCAATAGAGGAACATTCACATTAGACGTACGACCAATAGGACATTGTAAATTAAGAATCAAGAGTTGACTGGAAATACTCATACGTTTTGTTTTTGTAAATTAATGGGGTGGGGGTTGGTGTTTAGGGAGGGTAATGTTCGACAGCCATCGCCATTAAAATATGAGTTACCGACTAATGGTTAAACAAGACCCAGTCTTCAATACTAAAGTATCCTTTATTTCATATCTAATGATGCGGCCTGTCAAGTTCAAGAACACGTGCATATGTCACTCTGCGGTACCTTCGAATCTTCGATATAATATAATGTCGATGGACTATAGCTTATACACTATGTAATAGATTGGATTAGTTTCTGGAATGCCTTGCTAAAGTTTTGATGAGATATAGTTCAATAGATGCAAGTAATTAACATTTCTAACAGCCAGCAAGAGGGGCTGATTCAAAATTACAAGAACAAGAACACCGTAGCTTCAGGGCTGATATGTAAAACAAGATTGACACAGCCGGTCAAATTTGTCCGGCACCCTCGTGCCCCAAACTGACGAAGAACTTCATACAGCGTGGGATACAAATTAAAAAAAACGTGAATAACAAGTCCTTGTGGTATTTTGAATGACGTCTTTTATTTAGAATGTGTGTTTCACTCATGACCGGTATGTATCTGCTGACCATTGTCTTTGAATTATGATGTGTCCGAGAGGCGATTATAAGTGTCCCAAGTCAAGCAGAATTTCAATAAAAACACGAGACTTTGTTCCTAGCGTTGTTCTGATCTTCCACGAGGATCTTTCGAAATGATGGAATTGACAAGAACTCAAAGTGGTTCGTGTATGGACGCCCACTTTATGGAATATTGACCCTAATGGAAATTGTTTACTAGGTATTTAACAGGTCCACGTGTAGTTTGGTAGTTGGTACGGAGACGATCGCATGTACTTCAGCCACCAAAAGGGAAATTGGTGGAATAGTCAAAAAAAACAATTTATAATTTGTAAAGCGACTATGTCTCTGCAATCAAAAAATTTAATCGATAGGAAATTTAGATAAGTTGTATGGTATAAATGTTGGTTTATGTCCTATAGTCAATCATTTTGGTTATAGTATGGTAACAAAATTATTAATAAATATATTCTTTATCTTTATGTATTAATTACAGAATTTGATGTTTTAATATTAAAGATAAAATTAATGAAATAATTAATATGTAATTGAAATTATGATAAGATCATAATTGTAAGATTCAATTTATATTTACGTATTAAATTTAAATATTTTTAATTGTAGTTTCATCAAGATTTGATATTGTTGAAACGGTAAAACTAGCATACATTATATTTCTTTCTTACGACGAAAGTAATTGATCTCATAAATTAAAGTATGAAGATATTTAAACTAATATGTGAGTGATTACTAGAGAATAAGCGCAATATCTCACTACCATAGGATACATACCCAAACTTTCATAAACATAACCTATGATAATGGTATGTTGGAGCAAAAGCAAATCCAACTTACACACGGCATCATCTAACTTACTCAAAAGTCACTAAATTTTTAAACCATTGATTGTATCCCTTCACAATTCTTACACTGTTTTCATCATAAAAATATTCACAAAACCTCTTATAAGTTCTAACAAAACTACAAAATAAATGCTATAGCACTTTTGGTGTCAGCTGACAAACCTCTGAGCCATTTTCTATCCAAAAGATTCCTTAAGTCCTGACTAAGGAACCAGGTATCCTGTCTCGTACCTGAAAAGTCACGTTATAATTTTTATGAGTTTTGCGAACTTAATGAATTAACTATCATTGATGGTTTCACTGGATGTCAAACACATATCACATATACCAAAGATGTTCATTCTGAACATCATAACTCACACAACATGGCACAACATAAGGTCAATCAATACAACTTTGCAAATCATTTATGAATTTCAGTCTTATAAGAATGTTATATGGATGAGACTTACATTCGTTCTTATTATTGTGACCCAGTGCCTATCACAAACTTATACAAATACTGGCCCGTAGGGCTCAGTCAGGACAGAATCATGAAGCATAACTTTACGTGCAGAATCAGAAATCACGAAGCAAAGCTCTACGTGGAAGCGCTTCAAACTGGCTACTCAAGTCTCAACACCTTTATCTAAGCATGCATTTTATGAAATGCATCAAATACTGAATATGTCATATATCACAATCTTATACAAATGCTCAGACAAAGTT
>JANKOE010000008.1:6230249-6244213 GCA_026284465.1 Erythroxylum citrifolium
GTCAAAAGATGGCCTTACCCTACGAATGCCTCCCCCTTACTCAATTGTTATTCAGGTGAGATGATCAACCAACTGTTCACATTGTGATTTACGGTTCAATCATGAAAAAGTAGTTGCTTAATCTGTGTCACTGTTGTTGCTAATACAGGAATCAGAAAATGGTAGTTGGCATGTGCCAACAGTTACAGATGATGATCTTGAGGCCCCGAGGCAGTGGTTATGTGCCAGCAGACATAGATCATCCACCTAAACTCCAGTTTCTTTGGAACGCTGTCGTATTTGTTCCAGTTTCTTTGGAACGCTGTCCTATTAGTTACTGCAAACTCATGCGATCTAAGTCTAACTGTAACGAAAAAACAGAATACATAGTTTTGTAATTTTTAAGAAAATTTTTCCTAATCGAAGTTAATCTGATTATCCTTTATAATATTCCATGGAGATTGTCGCTGCTAGCACTTAGCAGCTAAGCCAAAGACCAGGTGACATCTACAACACCTGTCCTTGTTCAATCTCAAAGCCAAACAAATCACATCAGACCCATATACGATATTGGTACGGCAAGGTGTTTGCCCTGCATGCTCATCGTTGCAGCCGGCTTTCGAATCACACTCGTCCAATTGCTTGCAATGATCCTTATCATCTTCCCATACCTTGACTCTCCTGTGTACCAAGTACCAACCAGTCGGTAGAGCCACCACATGTTCGGTCTTTGCGTGAAACTTGTCGACACACGCCGGAGCAGGTGGCGGAGGAGCCTTAATTAATATACATGGTTATTAAATTTCTTCCTGTTAGATATATAATAATGGATTCTATAATTATGACACAAATCAGCGGTGAAATTCTCAAATTGTTCCTTTTTTTTTTTAATTTCATCTCTTTTAAATCCACAATTTATGTTTGACTTTTCATTCACTGGGGTTATTCCTTCTTGACTTGTTTGGTAAGATACGAAGAAGCATATATCTAATTCGAGGTAAGATACATTCTATATAAACCATATAACAAAAAAATTGTGCCATTATGTTTTGCATTAAACAACAGAAGTATTAAGTACACAACCTGAACCTTCTTTGTCCAAAATTAATAAAAAGATCACATATAAAATATGTCGTGTAAAAATCAAAACGAACCTTACACCAAGGTTCAGTACATATATTCCCTATAGATAGTACTTCCACTTCTTTATTAATGTGAACCATCATTTTCTCTTTCTTTTTATTTGACTTTACCCTGGATATGAACCCCTACAATGTGGAAGCACCTTGATCAGATGCTCCATTATATACCCACCAAGAACTTAATGTGACTATCGCAAATTAGATTCATAAATTGAAAAGTCAAGGAGTTACCTGATGGTCACAGTCCTTCCTTATAGGCCTCATAATGCTGGCTTTGTTATGTCCCTAGGACCTTTACCAATACTAAATTGACCAGCGTCAACATATGGAGAAGATTTTGACTTTCTATCTTTGATCTTAGCGGGCTTTATCTTTGACTTCCCTTTAGTTGCTTCGAGGGCTGTAGTAGTAGCAATCTTGAGTTTCTCCTCTTTAAAATGTAATGGGCAATCAAAGCATTAAAATCTCATTCCTCATCCAGCAAATAATATATCATCACCCGATTACTAAACTCTAGAGGGAGTATATTCAGAGCCTGGTAAACTATGAAGACATCAAGAAGAAGAATATTCAACATCTTCAGTCTACTATACAGATGAATCATTCTTGATATGTATTCCATTACTCCTCCTTCTTCTGTATACCTCATGAAGAATAATTTTTTCATCAAGACACATATCTCAACGTTAGGTGAGACCGTGTAATTCTGGGAGACATTACTAAGAAACTCCTTCGCTATGTCTGTGTCAAGAAGTCCACTAAGCAGATGGTCAACTATGGATCTCTTAATGGTCATAAGACATAATCTGTTAGACCGATTCCAGGCTTCATAGGTTGCTTTGTGAGCTCTCGAGCTCATGGATGTAGGTGGAGACTAGCTATCCATCCGTATGGCCATATCAACCTCAGTTATCTCCATGGCATTCAATACATCCTCTGCCCACTTCTTCGTATTGAAATCGGTTAGGGTTTCAATAATGACACTGATATTGTTGACCGAAAAGGTGACTGCAAAATAATAATGTTTAAATCAACACAAATGTAGGATAATAACAATACTCAAAGCCATTAAATAGTATCTTTTATGAAAATCCGGTCACACATATTATGAAACACCTATGAGCTGAATACATAATATATGCAACTAGACCTTTACATAAAAGCGATAGAAATACAAATCATCAACTCTAATGACACTACCATATTTGGGCGAATAGATCACTTGAGCAACAACTTTCCTCCATCTCAAAATGTTATGTAAGGCCAACACCTTAGGATAGAATAACTAAACATAAAATCAGAAACATCCCCCAACATGCAAGCAGAAGAATTCAAAATACTAACTTGAAAGGCCACTTTGATAACTATCATCAGCACTCAAAAAGTTCATAAACACAAGGGATATATTTTTATGTTATCCTTACATTCTTTATGGGCATATGGTATGTGACAATGTAACATCAATAAATGCAAAAACCTGAATGCACAGTCTTATTGTCACATACTCGTGCTGAAGACATTCTTTAAAAACTTTATTTGAGACTCTAATAAAGGAAAAATCTCAGTAAAGTGACTATTGTGCTTCACCGAACACTGAACCTACCACTCAAGACACTAAAACCTCATGTATCTCCCTTATGGAAGTTCATTTGCACGAAAGTTCACTAAAAAAAGGCTTCAGAATGTCTTAAAACCCCTTTTCCAAGTGACTATCATGCAATCCTGAATACTGAGCATGAGACCCGAGACACGAAAACTTGAAGTATCCCCCTTATGTGATAAAAATTCACTCAAAATCAGATTCAGAGCTCCTTAATTCCTTTTCTGGAGTTAAATTTTAATATATTACTAATGTAATAAATCTAGAAAAATAGAAAATTTTACTTTATGAATTTCTCGAGCCTGAAAACTAACCCAAAATACCCTGGGACACCCTTACAGGAATCTGAAATTTTTGGTTTTTTTGTGCATTTTTTTACTGCAGCAATTATGTATGACTGACGACAGCCGACGCATCAGCTCTGGTGGCTCGTGTCAGACACGAGCTAGCGCAAGCACGTGTCACACAGACACACCCATCGACGCTGGCGTGTGCGATGCACGCACCAGACACCTGTTTGGTCTTTATAACACAAGGCAGATGCGCCCGTTCAATTCGTGCCATTGTTCACTTGACGCCCGACGATGAGGCGCACCCTCGCTGGAAAATGGCAATTTTTGGCGAGTTTCGAGTCAAATTTTTGTTCTCTCGGACTCTTTTCAACCCGTTTTAAAGGCTAAACACATTTATACCAATTTCATGCAATAAAAAGCAACAAAAAACTGAGAAACAGAAGTTAACTCTTCGAAAAACTTGGAGGAAAAAACCAAAAAAATCTTCGTTTTTAATCACTCGATCATGTCACTGCTCTGATACCACGTAACGATACCTTAGTTACGTATCCTGGATCGAACGTAAAAGGGCAATAAATGAAGAAATGCGGAAAATACCTAATTTTGGTTCCATAATTTCAAACGAACTTTCTGAAACTGAAACAAGCGCGAATTTACCGCCATCTTCGCGGGAATTGTTCACCGGAATGTGGTTAACGTCTTCTACAGTTTTCTCAAAACGTAAGCTCTTTTAACGAGTCAGAAAATCCTTGTACTTACGAATGATATGAGTAACTGCAAAAGACCTTAACCTTTATATATAACTTTCACATCAAGCTTTCCTATCGCAGACCTGATATTGGTCCAGTTTATACTGATCGAGAACTATTTTTCATACGGATTTTGATCCATTAATTTAGATCATTTATCGAGCAACTTTATTATCTTTATCTGGATCAAATTATGTAAATTAACCAATGAGTTATTTAAAAACCAAAAAATACAATTAAAGAAAAAGTAAAAAATATCCTTCACTGTAAACATCTAATTGTGCTGCAAGTAGAACCTGCCGGCCCGAGTTTATCTTACAAGACATCTTATTGTCTTTTAATTTGGATCAGAATACAAGTTGTCTTGGTCCATTTGTTTTTCTCGACAACAGTTTGCTTCAACGTTATGAATGCTCATTCCGTTTTCACATCGAAAAATATATAACTTTCAATGATAGTGAACAAAAGAATTAATGGCCTTCACTCTTTCAGTTAAATCTGTAGACAAGTGTGGAAGGAAAATTTTCTTTGCTTCTTATTATTCTGTCGGAATGTTTTTCTTCAATCGTCTGGGTCCTTGTAGCCGCTTTTGGTGTTATTTGTCGTGAACATGCATCTACCATAACTTAGGCGGTTTAAGAACGTGAAATTTCTCCATCTAATATTTTGTAGAGAACAAAGGAATACTTAATGTCGCTCCTTCTTCAAGTAATTTGTATTGCCAACAGATACTGGAACTCGAAGTCATACGGTATCTTGTCAACAGTAATGGTGGGTATTTTGCCACTGTTATGGCCTCTGAAGCAATCCACAATGGACTTTCTCAATGATCCAGATGTAGGCAACTGATGGCAAACCCACCCCACTAACGAGTCTGCGTCCATGGCATAATCAAGCAGGTTTCGTAGCAGAAGGTCTGGGAATGCTATTCTTTTTGTTCCGGTTACTACTATTGAAGCTTGCAGATACTCTAGCTTTGACTTCTCCAGCTCAGCCATCACACCATCACCTGTGTAAACTCTCACCTGCATATTTTTATCCACATTAAGGAATTCACTGGAAGTGGAAAGTTTTTGGAAGTTTTATCTCAAAAGGTTTGAACTCATTAGATATTGGCATGTAGAGTTGGAACTCGACTCGGAACTTACTGCAGGAGAAGAACGTGTTCCACAGCAGAGAGCGAATGTGACGTTATGATTCATTAGCTCGAGACCGTAAAGTTGGCGAACGAAGGCTTCTTTATCGTCCTTATCATTCTTTTCGTGAACCTGTATATCAACGATGACTTCATTTTTACGAGTATGTTTATAATTGTTAAATGCTAAGTATAGGGCCCTTGTACATAGAACAATGGAATCAAACAAGATTCACTCGGTAAATTTACCTTGTTAGAAGATGTAGGTTTCCTCAAAATGTAATGCTCGATGGCATAAGCGTTGAGCGTGCTTCCCCCAACGTTGAGAGTTGCCTAGATTCATTCGAGACATCAACAATTATGATAAGAGGGTAATACTTATTTAATGTTTAACAATTCTAATTGTTGTTTGCTAGAAGAGATTGTATAGCATTCATGATTAATCTTCTACACTAGGCTGTAATTAAGCAGTGAAGCAAAACGTACCTTGTTTATTAAAGTAAATAATTTTTCTGGGGTTGAGGGTACTCCCCACTGGAGAAATCCCTGAAAATGTGTTGGAAACAGATAACACAGGTAAGGACTAGAACAAAAGTTCAGTATAGTGACCCGTCTAGCTTGCTTGTAGATCAGAGCAGTAGCAGATATATATGGTTGTATCATGGTAAGAATAAAATATTGATAAAAAGCAATACATGCATGATACAGGCATTGTACATGTTGATCCAGAAGGCCAGTTTCTGTTGGTAACTCAGGAATTTCAAGTCCACAGTTTGGAGATTACTCATTAGCACCCTGCAGGATATCACAAACCTGTAAGGATAAGCAAACAAATTTGTGTCTCTACCATATTATGACACTTAATCTGATAGTGAAAGTTCCACTTTTATTCTGTTTATTACTGTCAATTCAATGACGTAGGTAGAGATGCATTATTCATAAGGCCTACTCGTACATCGTCGACTGAATTTGGGACTATATCTAAGTTCGACTTGAATTGAACTGGAGATGATATGCAGTACAAAAAGAAGTTTAAGGAAATATACCTTAACCTTCTTAGCAATGGAATAGAACTAGAACTTGAAATGTACTTTGGATCCATTGAGCTTGATGTGAAAATAACCAAGTTCTTGTATGGACCAATATCCCTTGGAACGGACTCTTCCACATTGAAGACTCCATAAGGGTCCTGTTGTCTTGATTCCTTCAGTGATGCAATGCACGATTTCGAGTGCAAGGGGGTCTCAACCCTGAAACTTCTTGATATCATAGAAGAATGCAAATACCTGGGAATTGGACCTGACTTTTCCAGCTCCATTGCTCTTGATGTTCTTAGTAATCTAACATATATGAAGTTCAAGCACTTCATGATGTTCTCTGACAGCTTATTGGGTGGCCACTGCTGCACATTTTCTTCTGACAGAATTGGATCTGATATAGATTTCTGTAAGAATTCAAAGGGCATTTCCACATTCCGCTCTCTTGGCTGAAAGAAAAATCAAGTGGTTTTTAACCCTTATGGAAGTATGTTCTACGCTGCTATTCCCATACAATCACCTGCATGCAACTAGTTGAACTTAAAATAGAATCGAACCTTGGGCGAGGGAAATCTAGGGTCTCGCATAGGTGATGGAGACTTCAGAAATCGACCCTTTCTTGGAATCCTGTCTTGAAATTTAGAATCCTCGTAGGAATGGTTTTGTTTCTGAGCAAAATATGTTCTTGAGGATCCGATTTCCTCATGTACACTGAAGTCACTAAGATTGTAATCACCTTTAATTGCTTTGCTTATGAAATGCAAAGCCTTATTAGTCTCAAATGGCATCTGTTCTTGCATTCTTCTGCTTAAAGGGCTAGGATGAGCAACATACGGGGAGTGGTCTTGAAGGTTGTTGATGGTTCCACCACGTTGCCATGACGCTGACTTTTTTTCCTTGATGATATCTTGTTCTTTTCTCAAACCAAGTTTAAGTTGACTTATTTGGCCTTCTAATCTAGCTATCTCACTCTCAACCGCTGCTAATTCAACCAACAGCTCTTTTGCCTGCAAGTGTATGTAAGTAATTGAAGAATTAAACACCTTTTGATTACAGTTCTATCTGGGAAAAACATATTGGAAGTAAGCATGCAGAGCACATGAAAGAAAACTCTAAGAGCAGGTTGATCACTAAATTCAGAATTTAATCTCGTGCTTCCCACATGATTCCTAGAACGCGAAGAGAAATAGAGTAAAAGAATCTTATTCACACCATATATAGTACCTTGGGAGGAAGAAAACTTGGGATAGATATACCGGTTCCATCTTTCTTGTTGTTATGCATATGCTTCAAAATCTCATGCACTTTTTCTTCTTGCTGCAACATGTTCTGAAGCAAAGAAACCTGTAAAATTGATTCTCATGATGACTATATCGTGTGATCAGTAAGTTGCCAAGAAAAGAAATCAAAATTAATTAAGATTTCATCCGGGTCAAAAACTGATCATTCTTAAATTTTTAACATAGTTTCTTAGGCTCTTAAGACTTAAAATAGAACATCTCTCAAGTGACAAATAAATGAATAAGATAGTTTTCCATAAATATATTTCAAGATGCCATAATCTAAGCATTTCGTTATAGCTATTTTACAATTTGTGTCCGCCATCATTTTCTAAAGATTAGAGTTTTTAGCATATTAAGCTGCTTCTATGTACAACCCACATTAATTGTTTGATGTTGTACTTGTACCAAAAACAAGTAAAGATGTAAATTAATTCCTTGTTTTCAATATTTAAGCAAATAATAGACATGAATTCTGCATTAATTGTAATTCCCATACTACAGGGACCAGTACAGGCACTAAAGGAAGTGAAGCAGAAAGACTAGTGTGATGCCAATATTGTACATACATACGAAAATTTCCCATACCTCTCGTTCTAATTCTTCTCTCTTTTGCTGCTTACTGATCTTCTTTCTTCTCTGCAATTAGAGATAAACAAAACACTTAGAACAGTAAAAGTATGAGGTGGAAAGAATAAAGAACAATGCCATAAGCTGGGGACGAAGGCAAGGAGGGGATCTTTTGGGACAGACCACCAACATACTCCCATTCGTTGATAAAAATGAAAAGAAAGGAGGATAATACGATGAACACAAAGTTCATGAAGTAATAACACTATGAATACTATGTTTATAAAGAAACCAAAAGTATTGGCAATCGTGTCAACTTACAGTATCCGATAGCATGTTCACAGGCAAGTCACGAGAGGAACATATATGGACTGTGCGTTTCTTTCCCAGTGGCTTTAACCCCTCTCCAAAACGCCACGTTATTAGTGCTTAAGACAAAAGGGGAATGGCAAGAATTTGGTGATTAGTAATGTTAAAAGGAAGACCCCACTTCGCTTGGAACAAAAGGAAAAGTGGTGGATGACTGCTGAAGCCGTTGTATTAGTTTTAGTAGTAGGTTGTTGCTTGCTGTAGGAATTTGATTCGGGTTTGGATGAAAGAAAACCTGAAAAAAGGCATAGGATTGAGATTCATGAGAAGTTGTGAAGGAGCTTTCAGGGAAAAGAGGCAAAGTTGGTGCGTTGAAATGAGTTTTTAGTAATTGTTTCAACTGTGGAGTGAGACATCATGCCAACAGAAAAGCGTAGCCTCGTCCTTTTGCTTTGCTTGTACTTGTGGACTTCGCGAGTTAGGGTGATTATGCCTTCTCTAATAAGTCGTTTTCTGTATTAATGAGCGGAAAAATTTGACAAGTGTAGGTCAGTGCACTGAGCTTTATTATGACCCAAGAAAAACAAGGAATGAGTGGCTCTTCTCCTAACATTTCTGTCGTTTGAAGAATTAGATCATAGTAAATTAGTAGCTCAACCTTTGTTACCACTTCTGATGTTGTCTGCATGCAAATAAATAAATGTTACACATTTGTCTATATGTTGGAATCTCATAACAAAGGCCCCAATTTTCTTAACAGATTATTAATCAAGACAAATGTTTCTGAAATCCATTTAACTGATGTCATTGCTGTCTTAATGTTTTTTAAATGAATTGAATGGCTTTACTAAAATCAAAACCATAGAGAAGCCTAACTCTCAATTTAATGAATCGATTCCGAAATGAAAAAAAATGATTTCCAGTATAAATCTTAAGCAGGAGAATTACAAAAGATTATCCTATATAAAATAAATTAGAACAATGGAAGATGAGAATGCGCATACAAAAGTCACATTCAAAATAAATAACACTAAAGGATGACAAACACAATCTCCATTGCATTGTACTGAGATATTCCAACAAATTGGACAGATAAACATTAAGCAATGTATTAACTAGTTAAATCTAGCAAATATTTACAATTGATTTTATCCACAGCATTCATACAAAATAGAGCTGGAATTCGAGCTTTTTGTTGACTTGATTAACCCACCAAAAGCTCTTTTAGTAAAGAGAATCTATACAAGTGTTATGATCGATCAATCACAATAATCAAAGAATAAGTGCGGAAATAATAAATACACACAGATTTACGTGGTTCACCAATGTTTTTTGGCTACGTCCACGGGCGGCTGGAGTTTTATTTCATTGTGAATGTTTTCTGACATAGGTACACTAGGAGAATAGGACGTATTTATATGCCCAGGAGAATACAAAAGGCATAGCTGCCCCCTAATAACTGATCCAAATTTTCACCTCAGGGGTCTGGTGTAAAGTCCAAATATATTATCAGGCTCCATATCTCAACAAGTAGTAGGCAGATAACTGAAACTCGCAGTCTTGCAGAGAAGGGAAGCACAAGGATTCAAATTACTGCTTCGAAGGTCCTGCAAGTACAAAGGCAGTCCACCCAGAACTTCAAAACATATCAAAGCTCAGTGTAGGAAATCCTTCATTGGGTCATCAAAGTGAACTTTCTTCATCCTATATGCCTCCATGTCCTCAGGAGTAACCTGCAATACATAAAGAATAAGTGAGGTCCCCATAACTATGCGAAACAAGTCCAGTAGGAAGATAAAGATTGATGGCTCTAAATCGGTAAAGTTTAAACATTTCAACCTCATCATTCCATCTGACATTGTACTTGCGTTTTCTTTCATCTTTTTCTTCCTTCTTTCTATCATCCTCCTGTAAAAGAAGAAACACAATTTCCATCAATGCAAGCTTTACAACGTCTTCAACTGCAAGTTCATAAAAAAAACAACCGTTGCAGCGATATGAAACTCTGTTGAATTTACACTTCTAGAAATCCAAGAAATGTGTAGTAATTAGCTATTAGTTCAAAGATAAAGTCTCCACAAGATTTATTTGGAGTTCCATCATAGTCAATATGATCTATTTCGATATGATTTACTTTTCTAGTTAGATTTCAATTCCTGATTTTAGTTCATACAAGGAGAAGTTTAGGCTTTTCTCTCCAATCTTCCCTTGGTGGGACTAGTCATACATCACTAAGCCTCAACTTGGCATCCTTAAAGAACCAAAACCCTGCCAAATCCTCACTTCTCAGTTTCTTAGTGATATAAATGCGCACTTAAAAAGGAGTTCAGAATAAGCAAACAATGGTGACGTTCTCCACTCTCCCACCAACAGGAAGAATCATATGAAAATAGTGAAGAAGTAAGGAAGAACACGTGTTAAGGGGTTTAGTTCCACACTCACCTTTAGAAGAGCTGCAGCCAGTACCTTGTCATCCAAAACCAAATCATCAGGGACCTCAGTTCCCCAAGTTGCATGCCTTTTCTCCTCCAATGTACGTTGTGAATCTGATAGATCATTGAAGAAGTTCTAAGGTTAACTGAGAAGACAGAATTATCACATGGATAAAAAGAGCACAAAGGATGCAAATAAAATATTTTCAATGGACCAAGACATCTACTTTGAAGCAAATCACACAAATAAGAAACAAGGTTTAACAGTTTATAGATAGCAGTGCGAAAAGGCAAAAAAGCAGCCGATTATGAGAGAAAAAGACAATGTGCATACCCTCAGTAGCCTCTTTTCTTGCAAGATTAGCTTTCATGAGATCAGCTGAAGCCTCAGCTGCCTTGATTCCCGCAGCACCTGTGCAATAGCTGTTCCGGACGGTTTGCTTGCAGCACTTGTAGCCCCATTGATGGTCTTTCCACCAGGAACCCCACAAGCTTGTATGGTTGTTGATGTAAACATCCTCTTCATACTTACTTTTTGGAAGTGAAATCTCCTGTTTGGGGAACAAAGAAGTTACTACTACATTATGCATGCAAGTGGGTGTAAGAGAGACTCGCATAGAAGATAATCACTACGCTAAAATCATGCATCCGCCTCGAAAAATGGGAGTTGAAAACCAAAGTGCAATTAATTGTAAGGAATTTCTAAGTTTACTAGATAAATAACTGCCAGCCCAATGAGTCTACTGATGTGTAAACCAAAGAACAACTATTATCCCTTTTTGCTCGATTTTTCAACTAGACATGCCTATACGAAACAGTATGCAAACCTAGTTGTTGCATCTGGTTCAGTGGGATCACTACATGAAAATCAATGTCTTACCTGTCCCTTTACAATCCGCCCAGCACGATCGTATTCGATTTGTCTTTCACTTTGTCCCAACAAAAGCTCTCTTGGAAACTCTTCTTCACTAGCTGCATTACCATACTTTTCAAAAATTGTATCCTTAGCTCGTGTCTTCATTTTCTCTTTTATGACCTTGTAATTCTTATAAAGTAACTCAGCTTGAGATGGAGCCGCTTGCATATGCATATCTTGTCCTTTCTCGAACGCTTCCCAAGCATGAATGTTCAGCTGCTTGAACTCTAAAGCTTGACCACTATTCCTATGTTGGTTATCTCCCTGCATGGTAAAAAAAATGTTTTCGTAAAAAAAGCAACTGGAAAAGGGAATATAATTAGTTAGTCCAATGCCCAATTTTCGTGGGCAACTACCTCATAGAATTTCTCATTTGGATCAGCATCTGGAAGCGGATCTTCACGCATGGAGCGGGTTTTAGGGTCATAGTGAGCCGAATTCACATCAAGGTTTAGTAGATACTTCGCTGTATCTTCCCGTATACGTAAATTCCTGCAAAAAAATGTTCAGGAGGTGTAAGATTAACACCCAAATAGAAACAGAAAAATTGCAGAAAAGAAAAGCAGTGAAACCATGGAGGACTTATTTAGGTTATTCTTTGATAAAAACAAAAAATAAAACTTTTAAAGCCCCCTCACCTTACAGTCCCGGTACTTCCACCACCTGTTGTGCGCACACGCTTCTCCACCTTTGCAAAGTCCATTTGTTTGCTCTCATCAACCTTGGCTTCATCAATTCTTAAATCATCATCATCATTGTCTTCATCACTAGCCCCAACTTCAGCATTTTCGTTGTTATTCTTCTCATCTAATTTCTTAAGCTTCTCTTCCTTCAGATACTTCTTTCTAGCTGCTTCTCGTGCTTCATATCTCTCAACAACATAGGCAAAACTTGTTGTATCATACCCATTCCACCGGTCACGCTTTCCATCATAATCAAGCTCAAAGGTCTCTATTTTCTCATCAGGGGCAATGTGTTTGTTAGTCCATTTTGCCCCTGCTTTCCTGGGTCTTTCCATGCATGCCTTTGCATCATGGGTCATGGCTCCACAGCTGAAATAAGCAAACAAAAGGAAAATTTAAACTTTCAGTCCTCTTACTAATCATGTCATACTAACTATTATTGATGTCAATGCAAAAAGGTTCACTGATAGGTACAAATTTATGGAATTCAAGAAAGCTACCACTCACCCATACATGTAACATATATCTTATGTCTGCACATGCAGTGCACGCAAGTGCATATATACTTAATCAAATGCATACACATGCAAAGACAAAGGAAGAGGATTTACTTACTTTGCACATGCACCCTTTCTATATTTATCAACCTGGAAAACTTTGGCTCCTCTGTCATACCACGATTTGGTATAGTTTGAATCTGATTTCTATTTCCTTTGATGTTTCAAGCTCTAGAAGACAGAAAGAAAGAAAATACAAGCTTAAGATTCAAGCAACATATGAAAAGCATGTTGAGCTCATAGCAATTTGAAAAACTCAAGCACGTAATCTGCTTACAGGCTTTTCAACATTAAGATACCAAGGGGCTGAGGATATATACTGAGGAATATGGGGATTGATTTCCGTCCCATCCTCGTCAACTTCTGCAGAAGCAAGCCCTGCTTTTCGCGCTTCCTCCAGTTCAATTTGCTTCCTATGGTCCTTCCTTGACTTAAACGAGACTGCAAGACCCATAAAATAGAGGTTAATTACATAATCTGAAAACCAACAATGGACAACAACAACCATACCTTATATTATTCTACTGCAGTATAGAACTAGAAACAGATAAAAACATCCCAAAAACACATAAACTAAAGGAACATGCTAGCATTTGCAAAGAGGCAGTATGTAAATACATCAAAGATATAGGTCGGTGTAATTTCTCCAATTAAGATACGTTAGTTTAGAACACCATTTAAACAGAGCAACGCCAATGCAATATATGGTACTATCGTGTAATCAGAGAAATTTACCCAAGATATAGGAATACGACGAATTTACCCAAAAACAAGCAGACGGATTTGTTGTGAAATGATGACGGAATCGGTAATCGGAGTTAGGGATTTCATATCATCACGTAGAATCACATTACAAAATCAAACAAAGCAGAAGAAAATAAAAAGAAAAAAAAGGAGATACCTGATGCGATTCCCATGGGTTTGGTTAGTTTCGTATTTCCCAATCAAAATGAAAATAGCATAATCAGGGGTAACACGAGCCTCTTTGATGATGAAAGAGGAGAATATATAATATAAATAAGCAACTTTTGCCTCCTCCAGCATAGATTGTGTTGGACCCCGAACTTTTGGTAAAATTAGAAATATTATAATGATTTTGAATGAGTGCTTTTGAATATGAAGTGTGTTATACTTGTAATTGTGCCTTAAGAAAAAATTAATGAGAAAAGAAGTTATTAGTTTTGATGATTTCAAAAATTGAGTAAATTTGTATGGGTTATGAAAGTTTAAGAGAATGAGTTGATTTGAAATGGAAGTTGAAAATTGAGAAATAAAGAGAAAA
>JANKOE010000008.1:6246927-6267457 GCA_026284465.1 Erythroxylum citrifolium
TAAAACCAAACTCTTTTGTTTTATTAATAATAAATATTTTCATTACAAAAGTAACTGGAAGAAAATTAAGTTATATGCAAATACACTTGCTTTCCAAGGCACTAAATTTACATAACTCCAACAAGTTTCCTCTTTGAGTTTATTTTTACCCTATCTGCTTAAGGATCTCCTCTTCGGATCAACTGTTTGTATTGCTAATTTCTCCAAAGGTTTAGCCTCAGCTTGAATTTCAGTACCTATGTAAACCTTTTGTTCATTGGCTATTTACCCCTCTTCCATAATTAGGTTAATCTCAACACTGGGAGCGATTGTAAGACTAATTTGTGTGTTGTCTGATCTTAACTCATCTTTAGAATTGTACACTTGTTCACATATTTGAGCTTCCTTCATCAATCCATCATCCACTATTTGTCGTGATGCAATAAGAATGTTTTGATAAAATTGTATAAGTAATCGGCTTAGCACACTGTCCCTATGTTAAATCTTTAACTACCTGCACAAATTGGACTATTACCCTACCAATGCTTTCCTCTTGCTGATTACATTTTGCTAAAGATTCATTTATCGAAAAATCAATAAAATCTACTTTCTGGCTATCAGTTTCACTCACTACTAGATACTCCTTACCTATAACATTAGAGTTCTCAAATTCCAACTGCCCTTTTGATGTTGATACTTGCTCAACATATTCAAACTGCCTATCTATTTCAAACTGCTTAAAAGATACATTTCCCATGTTATCAAGAGGCCTATTCACCAAATCCAATGCCAAAGCAACATTAGCAAAAATCTCTCTAACTGCCTCACATTTCATCTCCAAGTTAGCTTTATAAAGGATCTCTAACTCATTTACTGACAATTTGTTTCCTTGCCCTATAATGATTCTCTCCTCGAAAACTTTATGCATTAACGATTCCTGTTTTGATTCTGCATTGGCAGTATGCAATTTGGAACCTTACAAACTGGTATTGTCCAAGTGTCCCATTACTTCAACTGCTGCTTTTCCTTTTAAGGTCTTTAGTTCATTGATAGCCATGAGCTCATTGTGGCTTCTAGATTTGAACCATTTTCCAGTAAGCTTCTAGTTTTTTTTTGTCCATGCTGGGCTTCCAGGGATAGTAAATAGCTACAACATGCTTTGTAAATTCACTGTCTACTCCTAACTTTATGATAGGTAACTAAATAGGAAAAAAGGAATATTCTTAGAATATTCATGTTTACCTTTCATTAAAATATTTTATAAAATTAAACCAAATTTATTTTTCGTGTACATTTTTATTCACAATATTATTGTTGTTATACTTTTATGTTAATAAATAATAAATAATAAAATTTCAGTTATACTATAATTTGTTATTTGATAATACTAAATGAAATAACACATGAGATATATTGCACTATTTCACATTATTTAAATACATTAAATGAAAATATAATTATGTAATATCAAACGTCAAATTTTATTGAATTTCATAAATCAAAAACATTTTGATATAAAAAAAAGGCACAGAACATTCATTACACCAAAAAAAAAGTTAATATTGCCACTGAAAATAGACATAACATAATCCACTAATCCTCTGAATTAGTATATTATTCCCATAAATGTTCTATTAATGCATTCCTTAATTCAATATGCGCATTTTTTTTCCTTGACTTGTTTATCCCGAGTAAGAAATTGTTGAAATCAGGCATTTTCATTTGTTACCCTTTATACAATCAGTTCTAGATCTTCCATTACACTTGTGATTGGTCCATTGAGATCACATTCATCCTCAACAATCATATTGTGCATAATAATGCAAGTAATCATGATATCATGCAACATGTTTTTTCCAAAAACGTGCCGGTCTTGCAATAATCGCAAATCACGATTGTAAAACTCCAAATGCACGCTCCATGTCCTTCTTACATGACTCTTATCTCATTGAAAAATATTTTTTCTTTACAGAACATGGCTCATGAATTTTTTGCACAATGGTGGAGCATTTCAGATAAATCGCATTAGCTAAATAATATCCCATATTATAATATTTTCCTTAAATAATATAATGAGCAAGAGGAGCAATACCTTGAGCAAGATTAGAAAGTAAATGCGATGATTCCAACACATTCATGTCATTATTTATACTTGAAATACCGAAATAAGCGTGTTATATCCATATATTATAATCAACGATAGTTTCAAGAATAATAGTTGGTGATCCCGAATGTCCAACATATTGTCCTAACCAAGCCATCAGACAATTTTTCTACTTCCAATGCAGACAATCAAGACTACCTACCATTCTTGGAAAACCACGTTGCTCACTAATATAAAGAAGCCTTACAATATTGTTAGCATTTGTTGATCTAAGATACCGCTTTGCAAAAATCTTGACAATGGCACGGTAGAATCTCTTAAAGCCTTCAATTATTGTTGACTCACCAATTGTAACGTACTCATCTATAGCATCCACACGTATATTATTTGCTAACATTCGAAATGCGGTTATTATTTTTTGTAGAATTAGTAATCCAAGTCTACCAAGCCCATCTCTTCATTGTTGGAAATGGCTATCATGCTCTTTTACAGCATCAACAATATGAAGGAACAAACTTTGAGACATTCGATGTCAACGTCGAAACATATTATCATTATATCGCGGATTTTCGCAGAAATAATCTAACAACAAATTGATCTGCAGCTTCACGATCGCGGTTGATCACTATATGCCCTGGGACGGAGCCACGATGCCCACCTTGGTTGTTTTGTTGATTGTGAAGAAGCTCAATTGCTAAGTTATATATTATTCTATATCAAATTATGTATGATTGTTTCATCTTTAAGCATCATCAACTCAAGTTTATCATCACTTGATGATGATGAAGATGAAGAAGATAGCATCTTTTGGAATTTGATATTAGAAGGACCTCCTTTATCATAATATATTACAATAAATTGATGCATATTTGATTTAGTAAAGGATGAAATTTGGATGAAATTTCATAATCTAAATTTCATAATATTAAATAAGTATTATTATAATATTTAATATTATAATATTTAATATTTCATAAATTATATTTCATTAAAAAACATTTCATTAATAATTCATTAATATTTCATAAATAATTTTAATATTTCATTAAAAAACATTTCATAAATTATTAAAATTATTAGCAAGGAATTTATTAAAAAACATTTCATAAATTATTAAAACTCGCTATTAAAATTATTAGTTCATAAATTACTCTTCAGTTGCCAGTCACAACTTTCCAGAGGATAGAGAATGCATAAAATGTCTTGAACTGATTAAAAGACACTGGGGAGTAGACCTTTTTTTTCCTGAGCTTGCTGCTTTTATTTCAACAATGCAAGAGCACATTGAACATCTATGTTTCACAACGTACAGGTGAAAGGTCAAAAAAACTACAAAAAGAAAAAGAAAAAGATGGTGGTGGTACTTTGTTCCTACACTATTTTTCATTTCATAGAGGAAGCAAGGTTATCATGAAAAAGATAATCTCTGTACAAAGCATCAGAAGTTTGGTATATTGTTGTGATTGAAATCGCAAACTAATCTAGACCTGTACCTTGAAGATTTTTCTTTCAGCAATGGATTCTGAGCTGCCCAGCTCATAAGCTTCCTTGAGGTATTTTTACTCTAATTTTGTACAGAAAATGTTGGAACGTAGAGAACGTTGAATCTATTTCTTTTGGTAGGTAATCATTAAGAAGTAGGCAGCCATACGGGAAACTAGTCCAGTTAGGAAGAGCAAGAGTAAGCATCTATACCAATTGTTGAGGTCGTACCCAGCGTTCATAAGTGAACCACACCTTGTTATCAGCCACACCCCGTAATATCTGCAAGAAATTAGAAGACTGAATCAGCAAAGTTGATCCAGTAAAAGTAATCGTATCAACATGGAGTAGAATAACCTAACCTTTTAGCATTTGATATGACAAATGCTTCCAATGCCCATTTCGTGAAGCACAAGTCAGATATGAATTCCACAATCTTGCCATTATCATTCTGGATTGCTATTAGAGTTAAAACAACAGGAAGAAGCACAGACCACTGCACGATCACACAGAAGGTGGGTTGTAAGTGGAAGTGGAAACATATTTGTGGACCTAACTCATAAAGCAAATGGTGCTCCAAATCCTTTACCAGTTGTGCCGGACCAGGTTCAAGGGAAATAGCCAATGCATAAGCTATGCCAGTAACACAGTACACCAGACAGATTAAAACTGCGTAATTGTCGGCGACACTTGATCTTGGATTGTTGAAGAAGTAGAACATGGATAGATACACAAGTGGCTTCACAATTGTGTTGAAATGGTCGATCGTGTCCTTTGCAAGAAAGTAAGCCAAGCTGCTAATACCAGAACCGCTCTCTCTCCAGTAATGGAGTTTGTCCAGGGCAAACGATCTCATAGCAGCAATCTTGCACAGGAGAGCTGTAGTCAATCAGAACTTCATACTGGTGAGAGAAGAACCTTTGCAGGCACCTATTAAAAGCCAGGTACACTTACTTGGCTACTCTACATTTTCAGAAACATAAACCCAGTTCCTCGAGGAATCTGTTCCTTTTTGTATTATCATTATAAATGCAACAAATCGAAGATTTTACTTACAAACGGCAATGACAGTGTATGTGTAACCGGACACCCCAAAAGTTTCGTCGCTCACTTTAGCTAATGTTCCTAAGCAGATTCCAGCCAGCAACAAAATCAAGTAATCTACAGCCTGTGTCTTTGCTTCTCGTAGCCTCTGCTTACCGACCCTGAAAGAGAAATTTTTGACATAATGGTGTTTCAGTATTGTTATGATGAAGACGTGCTTTGCCAGTATGAGCAACATGAAGTTAAATACTTCACTATAGAAGTACATGGTCCTGATAGTTCAAATTTGAAAGTTCTATTACCTTTTGAAACTATTTAGTTGCAGGACTTGGAGCAAGAACAAACTGAAAATAATCAAGTTATGCATACCTTCCGAGGAAATATTTGTATTGTAGAAGAACACCAGGAGTTCTCCGTCCAGATAAATCACCAGAACTCAAAAAGTTGTATTGGAGGTTGTCTGTTTTAGTCTCCACGTTAGACTTGACATCCTGCCAAAAGTCTCCCGTAAAAGCCGATGCTTCAGATGTTGCATCACTTGGCCTTCCTCCGTGAGATGAGTCTTCACCTCTTGATCCCAGTTGACCAGCACTCTGCAGCATATCCATGGGAACTGGGTAGCCATTGTGAAGCATCCACCTGATGGGAAGTTCTTTGTAGTTCACTCCTGAGGCTGGTTTTACTATGCCCTCCAAAATGTCGATGAAGTAGTCTGGAGGATTCACACGCTCAGGCACTGTGAGTCCAAGTCCGGTAAAATATTCTTCAACTTTCTTCACTGACCCATGATAAACTGTCAAGCCACCCTTGGCTAGAAGTATTAAATCATCAAACATCCTGAATAATGTATAGCTGGAGCAATCCGAGAGTGAAAAGAAACAACAGAAAGAAGGAATAACTCAGAATCTGAAACAAAATCATATTGAAACTATGGTGGAAATATAATGTTCAAAACGGAAATGACGGCAGGTGGATAAAAATTTGAAACGTGAATCCATGTATTGAAGGTGAGCTAACCTTGGCTGGTGAACGACCATGCAAATGTTTACTCCCTCGAAAGCTTCACGTCGGAGAGCTCTAAGCAGTAACTGGGAGGACGAACTGTCGAGTCCTGATGTGGGCTCATCTAATATAAGAAGTGAAGGTTCCATAACCATTTCAAGACCAACATTTACTCTTTTCCTTTGACCACCAGATATTCCTCTCTTCTCCACCGTCCCAACAAGAGAATAGCGTATTGCCTGGAGCCCCAAGGACTCAATCACTCTTTCAACAACCAAAATCTTTTCTGGCTTCGGAAGGTCGGCGGACAATCTGCAATGAAATCCAGTGTAAATAAAAGAAAAAGAAAGATTGACAAACCATTGCAGCTAATTTCACTATTTTTGGGTGTACAAAGTGCCAGCGAGAGCCTGACAGATGAGACTGTCAGGATAAGATAAGCTGTAGCTATGCAAACTCCTGAAATTTCTCGAGATGAACCATGCCTACCAAAAAATTTATCAACTCCTTAACTAGATGTTTATACTAAAAAGTTTCCTGGGAGTTTGGATTTGGTACTGCTTACCTGCATCTAGCACTAAACCAGAGATTCTCCTCCACAGTTAAGTTTCCATGCACAATATCATCTTGAGGCACGAAGCCAATGATTTTCTTGTACGATTGGATCGGATCCATCTTACCATTTACAAGAACCATACCAGTAACGGTGCATCCACCTGCTTTTCCCGTCAAAGCCGAAAGAAATGTAGTTTTCCCAGCTCCAGAAGGACCCATGACTGCAGACACTCGGCCAGGTGATAATTTTCCAGTTACACATCTAAGAAGATGTTTGTTTTTACCTTTCAAAGTGAGGGTTAGATCCTTAAAAGCAACCTCGATTGGAGGCCTCTTCCTGATTTCAATATCACTAGCCATGGAAATCACTCCTGAGAAGGTCAAGTTCTTGTTCTGCTCCTGAAATGCCTTTTCCCTCTCAATCTGCCCATATGCATACCTAAACATTTGGCTCTGAGTATGCAACTGCTTACCCCTTGGAGCGTTCTTCTTGATGTTCCTATCTCCAATCTCCAGATTGAAGCCTTCAGGACTATCAGGGTTAGCTTCGATTTCATGCAACATACTTGTCAGGTTACTCTTTTCCTTTTTCTTTCCCTTGGCGGCTGAGGACATTGGGGGTAAGGAACCATCACCTCCAAGTTTACCCATTCCTTTCTGTTGGTCCATTTTAGATTTTGTGCGAGAGAATGTGCGTGACAACTGAGACAAATTCATTGCACCCTTCTTAGCAATATCTTTAGCGGATTTCCATTTTTCACGTGCCTGTGCTGTTTCTCTTACATCTTGAACTGCCTTCTCCCTGGTTTTTGCTTGTCGTTTTTCTCGAGTTGCAATAACTTGGTCAGAACAGTTGTACATTATGATTAACAGAAAACTTAAGCCAGCCTACATGAAGAGTTTTGGTGTCAGGTTTAATACAATACCGAATTGAACTTAGTAGGTTAAACCAGACTGTAAACTCTATCCACCTAGTAACTTAAGTTGATAGAAAGTTTCTGCAACTATAGTTTCAAGCAAGCAAACATCGAATTGATCACTTACAAAAACCAAGACGCCATACGCTGTGATATTCTGATTAGATGATTTAGGTTTACAAGTTGCCAACCGGAAACATCCTGCAAAAATCGGGATTAAAGATTATAAACTGGTGAACTAGGGAAGATTGGCATTATTATAACTTTTAACCAAGTACATGAAAGTCAGGAACGTCTTTAATTTCCTTCATCCATGTTCGAGATCCCTGTGGTTTCCAAACTCCTGTATCCATTCTTTCTTATCTTTATAGCTCTTACGTTTACGCAAAGTACAAATTTAGGAATCTTACACACCTGTTTGATATGTAGAACCAGCCCTGCAGTAATATCTGAAGCAGAAAAGGGATGCATGCGTTAGTTGATTAGGAAACAGCGAGAGATCAATTGTCATGATGAACTTGAAACAGTTGGCAGAAAAAAGAAAATCTCAAACATGCAACAACAATGGAAAAAAGCTATAACTTTATAAATAAGTGGTGGAAGTTCTGGGATAATTATCGATACCCCATACTGCAAGGATTCTTTTGGATAGTAGACGGACAGTATGATCCTGCTGAACAGAATATCTCGCTAGTACTAACTGCATCGAGCCAAACATCTGCTCCACCACATGTATGGTTTGGCTTCGCAGGAGGTAGTTGGTAATGGTATCTGCAAAAAAAAAGAAGAAAAAGAAAAAGCTTCTCCACTGAACATTTAATTTGTGTCAAACAACAAGGAATTTGAGGTCAAGTGCAAAACAAGAAAGGACTTACGGGTCACATATACCAGTGGTTTTATTCAACTTAGAAACTGGGCAGTAAGCACCTAATGGACATGCTGCAATGGCAAGACATAAGAAGATGTTAACAAATAGATAGTCGCTTTTTATCAGAAGGCAATGAACTCGATGCAATGATCTGTTCTGCAAAACAAATGCATCATATTCCTGAATTCTTCAAATTTTGCAGCAGAAACACAAGACAAGCAGTATTATGAAACCTATGCCTATTCGAAAAACAAGATAATGATCGATGAAAAGTATCATAATATCTTAACGCACAGGATTCCTGATACTCACGTATCATGCAAGTTAGGCCGTGAGGACAAAAGAAACCTTCGCAACAAGGTTCACATTTAGTAGTTCTAGGAGGCATGTGGGTTGTATTTTTCATTTCAACTTTGACTCCTTTTTCAACAGAACAAGCCCATCCAGGTTCACATCCAGAGACCCATGAGCTCAAATTGCAGTTCTTGTTAGGCTCCAAGTAATTGGCTTTCTTCTTGGCATTGACAAAGAAACTGTTTATGTAGAACTTTACCTCGGCGGCGGTGCATAAACGCCGTGTCATATCTCCTGACAAAAGAAATGTTAGAGACAATGTGATGACTGAAAGAGACTCCATTACCCTGTGAACCATACATTTCTGGAAATCCCCAACGGCAATAAATAAACTTTTCTATTGCAGCTGTTAAGGCTTTAGGATTTACAAACAGAATAACGAGCTATAAGCACAGTTTTAATTCATTCTGAACCTTTGGTTTTCTTTGCACAGTTGGATATGAATTGTGTGTCCTTGGAGAAATTGAATGCCATATTCCAATCTGCATCCCTGCAACACAGAGCAAAATCCATTGCAATCCCATTTGAAAAATATCTGAGAACGAAAAAATAAAAGAACAGAGACATTAAAGGGCTTCATATACGCACACGTCCGTTATGCAGAATCCTAGATGTTTTTTAATATCTTCCTTGAAGACAGAGGTGATATTTGCAAGACTAGTGTAGACCATCTGCGATAGGAGCTGTTCCACCGCAGGATTTTTGGCAAGGTCTTGAGCATCTTGGCAAGAGACATGATGTGACAGTAACACCAATCCAAAAAAGACAAAGCAGATCGACCCAGAGAGAAAACTATGATATGCATTAACCTTCTCTCTGCTCATATCTTTGTCCAAAAATCTATACACACTGGAATAAAAATTTGTGCTATTTACATAGCAAAAACTTTGTTCAGCAATTTTCAGGACCGCCTTGGAGCTTGAATGATCAAAGGAGCAACCATAGACAATGTGGAAGTTGAAAGACGTAGGCCACAAGATTTGGAGGGAGCTGACAAATGGCTCTTTTGTGCTTCAGAGGAAAGAAATGGCAGAGAGGAAGAGTTGGCGAAGTCCTAGGAATAGACATGCGCGTCTGCCAAAATGGAAGGGACATGTTCACTCTATTATTAACCCTGAAGACCAAACACTTCAACATTCTTGACTTCAATGTCTTATATGCTCTTGATTTCTAAGACCTTCCACTCAAGATTCAACAAGAGAAAATGAGAAATTGAATATATATCTATCTATATATATATATATATATCGACATCCTACCTTTACATAATTCTTTTAAATACATTTTATTTTACTTTTAATATTTCTATATAAAAACAAATGATATAATCTATCAGAAAGATTTTTTCAACAATAAGAATATAATAAAGTTCCGATATATTTATCGAATATATAAAACTATACTTTTGCATTTTATATATTCTTTTTTATCTCTTTAAATTACTTTTCTTAACCGAGATAAGCATTATGACTTCTCCCTCAAAATGCTATTTTCTAAGATTACCTTCTTCTTCTGTTATATTATTTCATTTAATAACTGATTAATCATTGAACTCCTATTGTCCAATTTATGTTGTATATCTTATATTTTCTTCCTTGACGTCAATTAAGGTTTGGAACCTCTGAGGCCCTCTCGAATTCCTTCTTGAAAGCTATCTTCTTCCTCCTCTTTTACTCTCTTGGTATACCTTCCACTATATGGAAATCATAAACAGCTGACTGCTTCATGAAAATTAAGGCAGAAAAGAATCACATAACACGCAGCTTACACAATCATACGTGTAATAATCATCAAATGCTTCACGTGTAACGTCTCTCCTCTGCCTGGCTTTGTATACAAACACAAAACCCACCACAGACTCCTACCTTTTGTACTCATTAGCTTCGTGAAAACCGAGGCAATTTGGCAATGCTAAACTTAACCATTACCATGCAACCAAGTTAACTGCACGTGTAGCTTAGCTACGCTAGACAACCCGAAACTGAGTTTCTATTACCAAACTTGTAGAAAAAAAATTGAAGAAAACAAGAACGGAAGCAGTTTCTTTACTCTTCTCGTTTGTTTATAATTTTTGTTTGTTGGCTATGGAAGTCGATATTCAGTGATGACGACCCTCGTCATGTTTGTATCTATGAAAACAACAAAGATAAGAAAGCAAACAAGTTACAGAAAGATGGAAGTTTGTAGATTTTATAGAGGATAGATATGCATGCTTGCACTTTTCTTTACATTTCGCTCTTTCTCTGGCAATTTCAGCCATTACAGCCCTTACTTAGTTGATGGTTCTGTTAGATAACTCGAAATCATCGGTGTAATCAACCCAATAGTGCATAAACCTAAAACTCCTGAACTTAAAGCTAAAACAGTAAAGATAAGAGGCTGCTCTCCTTTGCACAAAACAAAGTCAAACCGACTCTCTTCCGCTTTACGAACTTATGCTACATAAAATCGTCATCAAGAAAGTTGAGAGTCATTACAGGCTGGAAAACGTCATTCATAGGAAATCCCACATCAAGATCGTCAGCCAGATAGTGAAAACTCGGCTCGACAGGTGGTTTTAAATTGGAAATCTCACAGGTGTTCCTCACCAAACCTGGGGTTTTAGGTATAGGTTGTTGCAAATGAATGGGTGGTTCGCTTGAAGCAGCAGCAGCAGGAGGTGGCGGCGGCGGCGGAGGATAAGATTGAGTGCGAGGAGGAGGAGGTGGGCGAGGGCAATGATATTTAGCGGTACCAGTGCCAGTAGCTAAAATGATAAAGGGCTCGGCTACTTGTAGAAGCCATTCAATGGTCTCACCATCAGTTCTGTGACCGAGCTCGCGAGTAAGCTGAAAGATCCTGGCGGCGCAGAGAGCAGGAAGGCGGATGCGGCGGTCTCGACCATTCACCTTTGCATGTCGATCCTTCCTAGATTTACGATTCTCCGTCACAATACTGAGCTTTGGTTTCCATGATTTTGTTGGCTTTGGAAGAAAATTAGGCTGTGAAAAGGGGTCCGGTTGGTCTCTTCTAGAGGAGTCAGAAAGAGCCATATAGTCTGAAACACTCGTATTGCCGTCAAACGTGATTCTGCTGAAGGTTATTGCTTTCCAGAACACCACAAGAGGATATGCAAGAGCATGGCTTTTAAAGACAACGAAAGTCGAGTCAGTTCATCGCTGGAATGTTCAGAGAGAGAGAGGCTGGTGTCTGATGTGTGAGTCAGTGGGTGCATTGTTCTGATGTTTTTACACTGTTCAATGATATCCTGAAATTACTTCTTTTCATAACGCTACAACAAGTGATGCATAACAGCATAAGCGTACCTTCCTCTTATCGACACCGGTGGTTTTATGTTTAGCACATCATAATGAGCAAGACCTGAAAAAATAGTTATAATGGCCTGTTGTCCATAATATATATATGGTAAGTGGCCTTATCAGAAGTTTTTAATGTCCACCTTCTCACTGTTAATGAATTTGACAAATTGGTATATTCAGGACAGAATCTTCTGTCCAATATTGCAGTGTCTTACTCTATTTCATGAATCTCAACAATTTATTTATGCAGTTAATGTCCACCTTTTAATGAATTTGACAAATTGGTATATTCAGGACAAGATCTTTTATCCAATATTACGGTGTCTTATTCTGTCTCATAAATATCAACCATTCTTTTATGCGGGATCCAAATGGTTGAGATTCATGGAACAGAATAAGACACCATAAAATTAGACAGAGGATCCCGACTCTTATATTCACCCAAAAAGAAAGTTATCATGCACTCCACTTTTATCACTTCAAAATTTTTAGGAAAAATAACTCTTAATGATAGGATGAAGTTATAATATGGTCACATTCTTCATTTCATTATATTGAGCATATATAAAATTTTGTTCATTATAATTTGGATCCAAATTATATGATCACTATTTAGTGAACTTGAATGATCATTATTATTTATAGACAAAATAATTCTTAAGATACAAATAAAGTTACAATTTGATCATAATTTTTATAACATTTTTTTCATTTCATCATATTAAACATAAAATTTATTCATTATAAATTTTTACGAATTATTATATCCTAAACTTAATCTAATTTTATTAAATTCATGATGAACCATAATCTACAAAGTCAAAATCAACATATTCCTTGCACAAAACTCCCCACTTTGTAAGGGTTGGAGGAGGGTTATCAATGAAAGAAGTTGTTTTTATGATTCGGACCTGTAACTATAAGTCTATAAGGTCACAAAGAAGCAATTGGTATAGTGTGAGTTTATTCTTGTTATTTATCCGCATGTCTTAAATCATTTAATATCTAGTTTGAAATCCATTTCTTTTCACTTAGAATCATTCATCTAGCTCTTACGTATAACTCACTTTTGCCTTTTCACTCTTTCTTGTGGTTTGTGATAAATAAAGATTGTTGTTGTTTGATACTATTTTTAAAAACATTAGGTAGAACTAATGAATGGTATACGTAAAGAATTTGGATGATAATGAGACATGATATGTCAGTCCACTTAATTAAGATTTTATTTCATTTTTAGATTAAAAATTTGTTTCTTTCTCTCGAGACTATCTTACGATATCTGCCAAGCTAAGCTAAGCTAAGCTTAGAATCATCCATCCATCCATCATATGCTAGATGTGTTGAACACTATATTGCTTTGGCAGGTATCATATATAGAGATTTAAGGCAGTCTACTCCGAAGCGAGGCCAATTTTGTAGCTTTACAACAAATGTGGTACAATCTGCTGAGATTTAGGGTAGTGAAGTGTTTTACTTTACAGAGAGGCTATGGAAGTTGCAGTTCAGAAATTATAGATAGTTTGGTAAAGATAAGGACCCTGATTTTTCCACTAGATCTTTGGTTATACAAATTAGGTGCCTCTCATAGATGAAATTATAATTGTCATGTGGTAAACACAAGATGGACAAAAACAGTTTTCTTTTGACAAAAATGCAACCAACCAAACAAATAGTTGCGTTTTTTATGCTGTCTTGGCATAATGGAGTACATAGTACCGTAAGGTCGTGCAAGTGACTGAAAATCTCTTGGATCATTTGCAAATGGGATGAGCAGGAAATACATTTGACCTCTGCTCGAAAGTTGATAATTGCCATCCAGGTTTTAGTTTTCACTAAAACTTCTAAAGTCGTCTCCCTCCTGTCGATACCATCCAGCAACATCAGGCACCTCATCAATATCTTCAGCTGGCTAGGAACGTCATAGGAGAGGTAAGAGAGAACAAATGGCTTGTTAAATTATCAGTTACAGGACCAGCTAAGTAAAATGTAAAACAACATGCAAGGAAACTAAAGGTAATACCTGCCACAGCTGCAATAGACACCAGAACAAATAATCGATTATCATAACCAAGCAAAAGAGTTTGCCTGCCCAAGCACCACAAGTAAGATACCTAGCATGGAAAAAAAAAAACATCGTGAACAATCTACGAAAGGCTTATCAACTTTGGATGGTTTATAACATGAAGGCAATACATAAATTTTAGACAAGAAGGCCAGCAGTTTCATACTACTCTCAAAAGAAATCACCTGGTAAAAGCATTTGTTTAAATTTGTCAACTTTTGGATTATTATAATCTTTATAATGCAAATGAAATATGCCAAATAATACAATCTTAAATGTTGCAGACCGTGAAAGTCGTTCCAAAAGACTTTGATTTGGGCATTTCATAGCACGGTCATACACTATCTCAGTCCTTTTTGCAACATCGCGCCAATCATAAAGTTTCCTCATCTAGTAACATAATGTATCAGACATAATATCAGGCATGATTCAGGAGACATAAATTTAGCAAGAGCCAAAACTGATACAATAATCCTACTTACTCGTTCATGCATAACTTGTGGGTCAATTTTTGGAAGTAGACTAATTGCTTTTCTGATTGCTTGTACCATATCACCAGGATCAGGTTTCGCAAGCACAACCATATCCTCTGGCAGAACCTATATTAAAGAGGGGGCAAGTCAGCTGGTCAAATTGCTGAAGCCCCAAAAATTAATAATTTAGCATGCCACAACTTATAAACTGCAAAATCAAGCAAGAGCATGTTATCATATTAATCCCAGTTCCACAAAAAAATCCCATAATACATACCTCTGGAACACCACCGACACGCGTACTAACCGTCAACAACCCACAACTAGCAGCCTCTAATATGGCTATGCAGAAAGCTTCAGTTAATGAGCTACCAAAAATATGAAAGCCAATAAGAAACAACATTAAAGAGATATTTGCAGTCAATTGTAAATTTTGAAGAATGCATCTCCACCTACTAACAGTCGGGAGTTTAAACAACCATCAATACTAAGAATCTAATTGCTGCAAAAGTTCCAAAACCAATAATCATAAACATAAAGCTTGCATATTATTAAGCATTGAAAAACTCAGTTCTTCATTTGTGGAGATCTACTATGACATGCTAAATACATAACTCTTAATTTATGAGTGTATTCGAAAATAGACACGAGTTGCTACCTTTTTAGATACATTTATGGTTAGTATTTCAGATCAAAAAGCGAAATCAAATAACCAATATTATATTAGACCATTCATTTGTTTGTTTCCTCGTGTGTGAAATGCAATTCAAGTCATTTCAAGCACCACAAAATAGTTAAGAGCCAAAAAAATTTGCAACCTGTTCCTAGACCATTGGCATGCATGTATGAGAAAAGTCCTCCCCTAATTAGACGTGATGCTTATAAATGTACGAAAAAAATACAGAAAGCAGCCAGCAAAGTTATATTAAGGAAACAGTAATCTGTTTAGCATTAGAAAAAATGGCACACCAGTTCTTGTTATATAGAAAAGTAATAGGCAGGAAAAGGTTAGTTCAAGCAATATGATAAGCCCTTTAGCTAGAAATACAAACATCCAAAATTACTATCTCCATCCAGCTCCAATGTTTGGTTTTTAGCTTCAATAGAAGAGAATGCCACACCTACTCCAATTCTTTATTTTCCATTCCAAATTCCTTGAAGCCTTATACGTACACGAATAGACCTATAGTGATGCTTCGTGCACAATTTTCATTTAACACCACATAAAAGATGAAGAATTCATTAATACAGTATATTATGAACTTATGTTATAGCCATTATTATTTGGCCCCATCGAACCAAAATTATAGATCCCTTCTATGACAAAGCAAAGCACCAATTGATGCATTTGTTGGCAAAATTTAATCCACTCAAGACCAACTGACTACTCTGGAGGCCAGCAACAAAATATCCATCAGTTTATGACAAATCTAAGTGACACTAACACTCCATATTGGAAAATGGTCAGGTGTAAATGTTAACATTTAAACATTTAGTAGACATTCAAATTCTGTAGAAATTCTCCACCTGTTCAAAAATATATGGCCAGAAATTAAGACAGATCTCACATGAGAATGCGGCACAGCACCCAACATTTCAACTCTATCTTGAAGAGAATGTTTCTCCCTCATCTCTTCTAATCGCACCCGTTTAGGTCCATCTCCTCCAATAACAAACCGCACCTGAATAAGCATAGAGATCATTTGAGTTGAGAAAAATAAAAGATGACCATATGATCTTCACTGTCCACTTCTCACCATGAGAAGAATGAGTTAGTTGTTCTACAGCATGGCCTACTATCGCAAAAGTTTATCCTGCGATTGATGCAGGAATATCTCTCCCTACATCAGCAATGCATTTTTCAAAACTCAGAAACAACTATATGTAAATTCATAAAAAACCCTAATGACACCAAAAGATAATTAAGTCAATATGACAACAATGGATGCGATCATAAAAGTAACGATGTTTATAAGCAGAGAAGTTAACATGCATGCAAAATTCTAAAATATTGTTAAGCACCAGTTTACCTATGCTGCTTTTTAGTATGTCTAATTGTTAACCAACATGCAATATTGTTAAGCACCAGTTTATCTATGCTGCTTTTTAGTATGTCTAATTGCAAATCAACATGGAATTATCCATTAACAAAATTTCAAGAGCCACAAAGGAATGCACAATTTTAAGAGAAATCACTTGTAACACAAAATTTACACATCAATCAACTTACATTTGGAAACAAGTGGCAAACCTCTGGAATAACTTCAACAAGCAAATCTGCACCCTTACGAAAAACCAATCTACTTATGACAACAATAACAATTTCACTACCACCAGGTCGTTCTAAGGCAGGCTTAAACATAGTAGTGTCCACTGCATTTGGAATAACAAAGACCTTTTCCGGTGGTACACCTGATCTAAGCACTGTGTTTTCCTTGCTTGTATGAGACACACAAATAGCCTGGCTCACATCTGCTAAAGTAAATTGCAATACCTTGTTCATGTGGATGCTCCCAATATCAGCAAAACCGTAAAGTGAATGATCTGTAAATACAACCTTGTAACCCATCGTGCGTGCGTGCATTAAAGTTTCATGACAAAGAGTTGAAAAGGCCTGATGCCCATGCACCAGGGATATTTTTTCTCGAATAAGAATAGTTCTTATAATTGGAAGAGTCCCATAAAGGGTTGGAAGTGTGTTTTGCATGATAAATGGTCTCCATGGTATGTAGTAAACTTTCAAGCCCCCAGTCATGTATCTTACACCTGAGCGATTGCCGTAGGCATGAGTCACAACCACTACCTGAAAATTCATGTTGTAGATTAAGTTATGCTGTCAAGAACAGTTAAACCAAAATAGTATGATGCCCTTCTAAAGTGGATGGCTTAAACATTCCTTAGCTCATAACAAAGGCAAAAGAGATAAGAGAACAGTAACCACTTCGAAATAAAGACAGACTAATGCAACTTTAAATGATATTCTCTCTTTTCATTTCTTCAAGGTATGAAAAAAAAAATTATAAAAGGTATTTTTTGAAGAAAACCAGTCCCCCATTCTAACACACTAGATGACATGTTTTAATGCAAATGACCAATAATTTCCCTAAGCCACCGTACATTAAATCATGGACTAGAACGAACATTATAAAGGCGTTTATTCACTTGCAATATGAGGAAATATTACCACCTACCACAGTTCTATTGATAAATGGTAAATACAAGTTGACCAAGACCAGTAAGCCACACACCAAGATCATATCTTGTCGATTACCCAAAGGATCGGTATAGGTTGTTATTTACTAGGCCATTATCATACACATAATTGTATGAATTTTTCCCAGCAAACAACAGACCAAAATTCCTCCCTTGTTACTATTTCCTCCTGCCCACAAAAAGCTAACCAGCACCAGGAAACAAATTCATAAATTACTCATTGATAAACATCCTCTAACCTTGTGACCAAGCTTTAGTAGACATTGTGACAGGTAATAAATGTGATTTTCAACACCACCAAAGTTAGGATAGAAAAAATCTGAAACCATCAGGATTCTATGCTTCTGATTAGCCATTAGATCAATGCATTACCTGCAGTAGAAACATCTTCCATGCATCAGAGAGAGCATCCAGGGCACTAAAGAGAAGAACTGAAGTAAAGCATTTAAAAACAAGAGGTTGACAACAGTAAACAAATTGACAAGAGTACTCAAGATATAAGATGATATTGGGGTTTCCAAAGGTCAGATTATTTCGGATCAGACCACACCAAAGTTACTAGAGACCTGATCGACTCAAAAGTACTCATAATAGGTCTGTTTTGAGTTAGCCATTAAGCAATAGCAAAGAGGACAAATTTATAAGCATCCAAGTGCTTTTTGTATCAGGCAATTATGTTATAACTTCACCACATCCACAAATGTCTTCTTTTTTGTGACTAATCTGGGAAATGTAAGCAACAGCCATTGTCATTCACCAAGCCATCATCAACTAAAAGCAAAATTCAACAACCAACAAATAACTTGAAACAACACAAGTTGGGGCATAGTTTCATAACATCTTAACTCAGCAATTCTTGTTCTTGAAGTCTTTTAAGTGAAGAAAATTCCACGTGCTCAAGGGTAATGGTAGATGCATCCAGGTTACTAGCCCGAAAATATGTTATGCAAGAAAATTTTAGAAAATATGCAAGCTAATATCGCCTTACATATGAAAACTAGAGACCAAAATGAATACAGGCACACCACCATGTCTCTGCCTATATTACTAAATGTCATTTCTTTCAGGAATTCAACAAAAAGTGTAAAACGAACTCAGGAAAATGATTCCAACTTTCGACCCTAATCTCAGAAAGTCCCGGTCTTACCCAAAGATGAAGAATACAATGGTTTTCTCACTAAAATGCGGGTCAAGCTGGTCTGTTTCTCAGGGAGTCGTCAATATTGGTGTGGTCTATGATGAAAATCTTAACAAAACATCAACTTCAAACTGAACCAAATAATCGATTTTGTCGAATACCCAGATGGCCAACTACACTTATCTACGCCTCAAAAAGAAAGAAACTGATAATTTTGAGGGATTTTACCGTTTCCAAGCATAAAATATATCTTAAAAATTACATCAAATAAAGAATACCTTTTACTTTCCTTAAGTACGTATATCCCAAACTAGTTGGTATATACGCAGAATGTGTATTTCCATTTTTTTTTGTAAACTTGACAAATGGGTTTTTCACTTTTCTTTTTTCTGCGGAGTTATGTAGAACCGCTGCAATACAAACCCAAAATCCTTCCTCTCTTTTCTTTGGGTGAAATGAACCCAAACTTAGTAATTAACAATTGAGGAAGTTTGTATACCCGTAGATAAATCATTTTTTGATAAATGCAAATGCATGAAATCTATCTGCTCTCATCAAAACATAAAAGTAGGAGTAATGTAGGAGATAACAACAAAGGAGTAAAGCAAACAGCAAACCTCTAGGGCACCCGTAACGGCGGTTGGAGATTTGACGAAGCTCAGAGGTCGTAACAGTTTTCCTCTTGGCTAACTCATCGCTGAATAACATTGGTGCTTCGCGTCGGAAGTCTCAGCCTAAAAATTCTGCTCTTAAAGTTATCACCCAGTTCCTTTGAATTCAATTCCTCGTCCAACACTTCTTCGATTTGAAGAGCACCCAAAGAGGGAAATCTTGCACCAAATACACTGGCTACCTCTGAGGCACAAAGAGATTGAATTGTGATGTTCATGCAGTAAAGGAAAGACAGTGATAGAATGAAAACGTGGAGACAATTTTTCAATGTTTTAAAAACTGAATGGGATATCAAATAAAATTTAGAGGTTCACTCGTAGTGAACAGAATATAGAATATAATAAATCAGATGAAAATTTTTCAAGAATAAATAAAAAATAAAATATTTTATTAAAATAAAAAATATGCCAATATTTATTATTATATAATAAACTAAAAATAAATAAATACGAGTTCAACGTAAAACGAGGAACAACTTGAAGGTTCAGATGATGGGGGTTTTACTGGTGGTATTAACGGCGGCAAGTGGGGAACCATCTTACCATCTGAACTTGAAGGTTCAGATGATGGAGGTTTTACTGGTGGTGTTAACTGCGGCAAGTTCCTTTGATGTGTCGAAGCGTATGCCTTATCTGTCTTGACTTTTCACTCATTTTTATTGTCTGGGGTAGGACGCGAACAAGAACTTATCATCGGCAGCAAAACGATAAGAGATGATGGCTAGTGGAGAGCACTTTATTTTGGTTCATGGAGCTGGCCATGGCGCTTGGTGCTGGTACAGACTTGCGCCGCTTCTCAAACTTTCCGGCAACCGCGTCGACTCCCTAGACCTTTGCGCTTCTGGGATCAATCCTAAACAAGCTAGAAAGTCACGAATCCCTGTTTTCCGCGTATTGAAGATCAGCGAACAGTTAGTGATCAAAATAAGCGGCATCTTTTGGCTTTTTTGGTTATTCTCTTACGATCGTTTCACTTTCTGTGAAAATCTCAAAGGAAAGAAAAAGATACAACTGAGCGCAACTAATTAAATCGCCGATCATTTTTATGATCAGCAATCAGCATCACGCAAGGATCACTAAGATGTGATCAACTAGTGCAAAACCGAGACAGTTCATTTCTAAATCAGCAAACAAAGACAAAACAAAACAGGACAGAAGATTAGAAACCAGTTAGCGGATTGAGAAAACAGAGTAAAAAAAACAGAGCAGGAGAGCTAAAGATTCAAACTTAAGACAGTACACACATCACACAAACAAGAAAATAAAATCCCAGAAAAGAAAAATAGAAATAAATGGATGGGATCACTTGCCACGAAGAGATGAGAAGTGGGTCTGCTTGGGTTTGAAGATGTTTGCCAGTAAGAACAAG
>JANKOE010000008.1:6270614-6287808 GCA_026284465.1 Erythroxylum citrifolium
ACTATGCGAGTCTCGGAATTCTCACTGTCGTTAACAACTTGTGGACTTGGGTCGCCCTCTTAACGGCGGCTATTAGTTTTTGGAGGATCAGAGCCGCCGGAGCCGCCGCATCTATCGTTGTGAAACCAAAGCAGCCATCGCCAGCGGCCTGCATTGATCAAGTCGCCGAGGAGCCTCAACCGATTCCTAAAATTTCACTCAACGAGCCAGTCGTGAAACAGCCTAAAGCAACGCCAGTTTTGAGTCGACCGATTTTTGGAGATGCCGGAGTGTGTAAAGGGAAGTTTGTAGCATATTTTGAAGATGATACCAGGGTTTAAAATCGGATCGGACCGATTTGTAGCATATTTTGAAGATGATACCAAAGGTTTAAAACCGGTCCGGTTTGACCGAAAAAAGTTGAACCGTTCGGTTATTATATAAAGAAGTTATTAAGTGAAATCGAACCGGACCATTAACCGGTTCAACCTTTTTCTAGTCGAACCGAACGGTTCAGTACGGTTTTTAAAAATTGAATTTTTAAAGATGCAGGAATTTTTGCTCGGTAGTTCGGAGTTCGAGAAAGTTTAATAATAATTATAGTAATATCATTAAATCATTATTTTTTATTACAAAAATAATTTTAAAATGTTGTATCAAAAAATATCAAACTAATACAAATCATATGATATAAATTAATTTTATTTTCTTTTTTAAAAAAAATTAATTTTATTTTAATTAAATTTTATGCATAAATAAGTTGATTTATTTATTTTAATTAAAACTAATTTAAATCACTTATTACTTGTCCCCCCGCAAAAAGTAGAATCTTTTCTTAGCCTCTATTTGGTTGAGTTTATACTTTATACTAGTGTAATTTTTTTCTGTAGATCTTTTCTGAAATTAACTTTCTTAAGAAGTCAGTTACTGTTTGACTGTCATTTTAAAAAGATTTTTTTTAAAGAGCTTCATACAGTAGATTATTTGGCAACATAAAAATAAAGACACTTTTGATTTTAACTATATTTTATTTTGTAATAAAATTATTTATACATGTAAATACTATTTAAAGTATATTAAACAATATGCAAGAGATTAGAAAAGATAGGTTTGCAAGATAAACGTTAAGATGAATTTGTAAGTATCGTGAAAATTATATGTAAAATATAATAGTAAATGAGACTAAAAAATAGGATCATTAATTGATTTTAAAAATCTACTCTAAAAAATAATTTGAGATGCTTTTTTAAGAAACTTTAAATTTGAGCTTCTTAAAAAATTGTATTTTGACTTCTAAAAAAGTCGTATCTATTAAAAAAGTGCTTTTTTATTTTACAACCAAACACTCATTTTTTTAAAAAAAACTTTTATAGAGAAAGAAAGTATTTATTGACTTCCCAAAAGTTTTTCTAAACAGGCACTTAGTTTGTTTTCATTTCCTTCCATAATTATTTTGACATCATAATTACAAAAAATATAGGAAGTTAGGCAAAAAAATTTAAAAAAATTAATCAACAGTACACTAATATATTAGAATTTGATAATAAAGTGAGAGATTAAATATGTTACAAATTTAGGGGTTGATAGAATAACAATAAAGACGACTAGAGAGACACGTTAAAGGGAAAAGAAAAGCCATTCCAATGGAAAGCTTTTACAAGTTGAGTAACATTCGGACATAATTTCAAGTACATAAAAGTGATTTAAGGTACCATTGTACTATCTTGAGCTAAGGTGATGATAACAGGGAGTGACAAAAGACCACATAGAAGTAAAGGGTTTAGATTACCTCATCATGTTATTATGTGCCTGCCCTATTTTATAAGTATCTCTTTATATAAACTTTGCAGGTCTCATTTATTAGATAAATAGATGCTTATAAAATAAATTAGGCACAAAAAATGAGAACAGGTGATATGTTCCTAGATAGAAGTACAAGACGACTCATGTGAATTTCATATATTACAAATGTAATTTAATGTTTTCTCTAATTAAACTTTATATTTTAAAGGGTTGATTACTAAAATTGATTAAAATTTACATTTATAATTTGAACTTTAAAAAGTTCCAACAAAATGTTTACTAATAAGAGTAGTATAATAAATATTATAAATTAAGGTTCTAGTCATGATTGTAATAGTTGTTATATTCTTCAACATTACAGCCATTATATCAAAAACCAGATCTGCGTCTCCAATCTGCAATTTAGGAAACTTTTTAATCTTCAAGTGGATTTTTATAAAAGTCTCCATGTGTCCATAATGTAAAGAAAACACTTATTTGATCAAAATTTCTCATTTTACTGTCCCTTAAGGTATTCTTTTTAGTTCCAAGATTGGAATCGTCAAGTAAACAGTGGTGGTTTTCTTTAATGTCTCATCATATGACCCAATGCACCTATCTTAGATAAGGAAGGTGGCAACTAAAGGGTTTTAAGGAGCTTTAAAAAGAAATTGGACTAAGTTCGATTAAGCTCATATACAAATCTCTTAAAAAAAAAAAACTCTTCAAAAACAAGTTGTATGAGTCAATTCATAGAATCTTCTGGAACCTCATCTCTTCCTCCCGCAATTAAAAATCTAAAACTAAACCCTAACCCCCTCCCTCTCACTCCATTTTCTTCTGTCACTCGGCCTCCTCTTCTTATCCACATCCTCCCAAAACCCACTTTTATAGCTTACGCTCACCTCTGGAATTCGTAAGAAAAATGGCAACTTCTAATGCACTCTCCACTGCTTCCATTTTCTGCTCTCCCAAACAGGTACTGGTACTTGGTTTCCTGTCCTGTGTTTGTTGTGCTGGAAGATTCTTTGCTTGATATTAGTTTGTAGGAGTAGGAGGAAAATGAAATCTCCCATATAATTTAGGACTTTTCCCCAAGTTCTTAGCTTTGTAATGGTAGTGATTGAGCTGTTACTTAAGATTGGTGGGTGTCCTCAATTAATTTGCGGAATTTCGATTTATGCGCCCTTTTTTTTAATTCATTTGTGACATTATTGTACCTGCAGGGGGGGCCAAGAACGAGAGTGAATCAAAGAGTGAATTATGGAAGAAAATTTGTGGTTAGAGCTAATGCAAAGGAAATTGCTTTCGACCAGAATTCCAGGACAGCACTCCAGTCTGGCATTGATAAGCTTGCTGATGCTGTTGGCCTTACTCTTGGTCCTAGGGGTATTAACTACTAATTTTATCCTTTTGTTGAAACTTATATGCCATATGCTCACTTATCTTTGATATTTATCATGTCTGGTATGTTATGAAAGTTGACTCCCAAATTTTTCTCTTTATTGTTTTCTTAGTGTAGCGTTTTTCACAACCATTTTAAACAGGAGAAAATATCGTGGTGGCTGAGCAATATTTTCTTGATTTTCAGGGAGAAATGTTGTTTTAGATGAATTTGGGAATCCTAAGGTAGTCAATGACGGGGTAACAATCGCCCGAGCTATTGAGCTTCCTGATCCGATGGAGAATGCTGGGGCAGCTCTTATAAGAGAGGTAGGCTTACTAATATTTCCTTGTTCCCTGTTAATTTACAGTCTGATTTATCACACCCGTAACTGTACGTGTGCTAATTGGCTCTGAATATGTGTGTTGCAGGTTGCCAGCAAAACTAATGACTCTGCAGGTGACGGAACAACAACTGCATCAGTCCTTGCAAGAGAAATAATCAAATTGGGATTGTTGAATGTTACCTCTGGTGCAAACCCAGTTTCAATAAAAAAAGGCATTGACAAAACCGTACAACGTTTGGTGGAGGAACTAGAGAAGAAGTCTAGGCCTGTAAAAGGTCGTGATGACATCAAAGGTATTTTATTTTCCATGAAGATTTGTATCTTCCTGTGTATTCGTTACCTATGATTCTGAAACTTGTAACTCTTATATTGTTTTATTTACAGCTATTGCTTCCATTTCTGCTGGGAATGATGATCTTATTGGGACTATGATTGCTGATGCAATTGACAAGGTTGGGCCTGACGGTGTTCTGTCAATTGAGTCATCGTCATCATTTGATACAACAGTAGATGTTGAAGAGGGAATGGAGGTGTGCATCTGCTCTGCAGGCTTTGGTAATCTGCCTTTTATTTATTTGCTGATATCTTCTTTTTTGTTGACTCTTTTTTGGTTTTTTTTTGGATGGTTTCAGGTAGACAGAGGTTATATCTCCCCCCAATTCGTAACAAATCCTGAGAAATTGATATGCGAATTTGAGAATGCAAGAGTATTGGTGACAGATCAAAAAATTTCGGCCATCAAGGATATAATTCCTTTGCTTGAAAAGACCACTCAATTGAGAGCACCCTTACTTATAATTGCGGAGGATGTCACAGGAGAGGCTTTAGCTACCCTTGTTGTGAACAAACTTCGGGGCATCCTTAATGTAGCTGCCATCAAGGCTCCTGGTTTTGGTGAAAGGAGAAAAGCTTTGCTTCAGGACATTGCCATTGTAACAGGTAGAGTGATTCTTTATTGAAGTAGTAATGCTGATACTGTATACAAATTTAATCTACATGCACATAGGTTGCACTTTGGACTAATATTGTTCATTTTATATATTTGACATATGAGCAGTTGTTTCTTAGGTAATGATTTACTAGAAAATCCAGATGTTGAATCCTTGGCTCCCACTTGTCGCTGTTAGATTTGTATAAATTTTCAAGAAAAGCTGACTGAGATTTTCATCAGAATTTGGCTGTTGCATACTTCTTTCTGTCCCTTCTATTCAAACAAAGTAGTTTTGTTATAAAATAGGTTTGAGAAATTAAATAGAAACATGAAACGTTTATAGTTGATTAATGCTTCATCTGGTGATTGGGGTTGCACTGGTTGACCTATATTCTCTCTGCAATTTCAGGGGCTGAGTTTCAAGCCAATGATTTGGGCTTGCTTATTGAAAATACATCAGTTGAACAGCTTGGTTTAGCCAGGAAAGTAACTATTACCAAGGACTCTACCACCATTATTGCTGATGCTGCAACTAAGGATGAGTTACAAGCTAGGATTGCACGGTTGAAGAAGGAGTTGGCCGAGACAGATTCTGTTTATGACTCTGAGAAATTGGCTGAGAGAATTGCCAAACTCTCTGGTGGGGTTGCTGTTGTTAAAGTTGGAGCAGCTACAGAAACTGAGCTTGAGGATCGTAAACTCCGTATTGAAGATGCCAAGAATGCAACTTTTGCTGCCATAGAAGAAGGGATTGTGCCAGGTGGTGGGGCTGCATTGGTTCATCTATCAACTCTAGTACCTGCAATTAAGGACAAATTGGATGATGCAGATGAGCGGTTGGGTGCTGATATTGTGCAAAAGGTAATACATTTCTGCTCACAAGTGAGGGATGGATTGTCTATTATAATTTTTTGAGCAAGCTTTCTTTATATTAAGCAACTGGGTTTTGTCCTGTATATGCATATGCCTAGTTCCTGTAGACTATTGCTTCCTTGAACTTGTTTGGCCTTGTGAATTGCAGGGATCTCAATTTTATGTTGGGTTTATAGGGAAAGGTTTTTTATCATCTAAAATAAGAACCTCCTAATTACTTTCCTTAATGAAAACCGCACGAATTTCCCAGGATCTTCATTTTCATGACTTTTGTCCAGCTATAAATGGTCATAATACTCTTTCATATGTTGATTTCTTGTTTCCAGCGAACTGATGGATATGTTTGCTTGTAGGCATTGGTGGCACCAGCATCGTTGATAGCTGAAAATGCTGGGATTGAAGGTGAGGTAGTTGTGGAGAAGTTGAAGATTAGTGAATGGGAGATTGGCTATAACGCCATGACGGACAAGTACGAGAATCTATTGGAGGCTGGAGTAATTGACCCAGCAAAGGTGACAAGATGTGGTCTCCAGAATGCAGCATCCGTTGCTGGAATGGTCCTCACTACTCAGGCCATTGTCGTCGAAAAGCCAAAGCCCAAGGCACCTGCAGCTGCACCGCAGCAAGGGCTTACCATTTAAACATATATAAGAGAGCAAATAGCTAGGAAGAGTGTTTTATTGGCGGTGAATTGGGTAGAGGGAATAACTTAGTTTAGTGTCTTTATGTGGGGTATAAATTATTAGATACGCAATTGGAATTTTTGCATGTACGGAATTGATAACCTTCCATTACCCCTTGTCAACAATGTCTGATGTGCACGGACATTGTAGTTAAAGTTCGTTGGATTACAGGTTGTCGATAAACCTTGGTGCTAAAACACTCAACCCTCGCGGAAAGCGGTCCTAATGTAATAGTTAGTCCCGTGAATCTTAAAGTGATTTTGTCGCTTTTCACTTTAACTCTTGCGCCTTTGACTTAACGCACCGGGGGGTTGGTTTTCTTCTTCAGTTTGCACATTGGTGTGGGATAATTTAGGCTGTGAAACGATTTACAATAGAATATAAATAGATATAATATTAGAAAATTATTTTTTAAAAGGGATGAAATGATTTATAACATGATACGGTAAAGAAGAGTTTATAATGTAATTTTAGTAAAATGTTGTTTATTATTTTATATTTTATCTTAAAATTTTTAAATTTGAGGTTACTTATTTTTACTACGGTAAATGAGATGTAATGTGAAATTTAATTTAATTTAATTTTATTTCATTGATAATCAAATTAAGTTCAATAATGTTTCTTATAATTGTTGAGTAGGTCAAAATCACACGGCCCTTATAGTGAATTAGTTCAAGGCATATGAAAAACCTGTTCATTAAAGATTGTGCTGGCAATACGTCCGCAAATGATCATGTAGAACACAAATATGAAACCAAAGTACCTAGTGTTCAAAGTCGAGTAATTGACCCTGAAAAAGGTACAAGTGAGTTCGTGACGTTCAATGTGAATTATTTGAGAGGCCCACGTCTCCATAACATTTTGTGTTAGGCAAGTTGGATTTGATTCTTTCTTACATTAAGTTTTCATGTGCTAAAGTCGAAGCATATGATTCAATTGTTACTTGAATGAGAATCTGCTTTCATGGAAATGTTTTAAAGTCACGCCTATTTCTACTTTATTTGGGACAAAAAAAAACCCTATTTTATACAAGTAACTACTTTTTGTGTTATTCCGTGCTCATGAAATGACTTTCTAACTGAACAAAAGTGGTAAAGTTATTCATGAAATTGTTTAAGAGACCATAAAAATTATACCTTGACAAATTCAAATACCCAAATTCAATCAGCGCTAATAGATTCCAAACAAGAGGAAGGTTCCGAGTCAAGAATTTCAAGATTGACAATGTCCAATCTGCTCCATACTAGGTTTGTTGCTAGTGACCAAAAAGATGGCTTTGTGGAATGAGAAGTCTTCAAGTCAATGTCAAACAAAAGAAGTTAAGCACTTGAAGTCCTAGACTCTGGGTCAATTCGTTTTTTTTGAATTGAAAGCTGCACATCACAATAATAGGATGAGATTGAGATGTGGTCCCTCTGCTTCAATATTCCATCTCATTGTTCTCTTATCAACTCGGCTCCTTCATCCATTGGAACAAGTGTGTTGATCGTCCAAATGAAAACTCCAACATTATCTGAAAGTGACCGACCTTTCTCTATACGGTTTTAGCTTCTAGATGTTATAAAACAATACCTCCCTTCCTTGCTTCCTTCTCCTTCAAAGTCAACGTCAACGTTGTAGGACTACAATGTATCTCAGTAACGAAAACAATACACTGTCGATATCTTGGTCGGTAGAGGGGTTCAAACCTTAGCACAAGGCGGTCCTGTAATTGGTGGCAGTAATTGTTAATTGTGGTTGATGGTATGTGATAATTATTTGAGATTAGAAAATTTAACAATAAAATTTGATTAATTACTTTGATACTATCTAATTTAAAGAGATCTGATGATTGATTTAAGCACACTTAATTCTGTTATAGAGCAATGGATTATATTAATTTGTTTGTTAATCTCATACACATAATCATTGTTTTAAAAATCGGACCGGATATCGAACTCATTGAAGGAAAAGTTTAAGATTTAGAAGTTCAATTGGTGGTGAACCGCTGTAAAACCGGTATATAATAAATAAAAAATAAAACTTATAATAATAAGTCAAAATAAAATAAGGGCTAGAATTTATACACAAATAAGATGTTTTGAATTTTTCAAAATAAATTTTCGATAATAACTTTATCTAAAAGAGAAGTATGGAATGTCAAAATAGAAGAAGAGATGTACATTGAGCTACATAATATGCTTTTAAAAAACAAGCTTTAAAAGTTAAAAGTGAATAAAAATACAATAGACTAAGTTTGTTGCGTATTATCGAGGTTTAAAAAATTGGACCATATTATCTAATCAGACCTAAAAAAAATTTAAACCGATAAATTTTTATATATAAAAATTATTAGATAAAACATGGACCACTACCGGTTCAATTTTTTTTGGGTCTTGTTTTATAATTACGCAAAAGAGACGCACGAACAATTGGCACGAGTTCCTCTCGCGTTTGATCCTTTCAAAAGGAAAGTAACACCTAAAAATTCCTCAACCCAACTTACCCCTAACGAGCCTCAAAATTACGGATAGTACCATGCCATGCTTTTCACGCGGGCTCCGTTATAAATACGAATCCGCATAAATCGCTCAATCCCACAACCGAAATTTGGAAGGCGTCGGAACTCCAAGTCGGTAAAATTGTGGAGACAGGCTGTTTTAGACACAGGGAGAGAACGAAGAGAGTTATGGTGGCCTGCCTCTTAGTATTAGATGCGTCGAGAACAGGTGACATCGACACGGCAGCATCGTCCTCCTCCTCCTCCTCTTTTTCTATTCAAATGGCGGATCTCTCTCCGCGTTCCATAAACCCTAACCATCCTTTTCTCCGATCCTAATTTCTCTTTCCTTTATTTTCCGTTCATTCTCGGAATTAACTCCTCGGTTTTTGTGCATACTCCGGAGGTTCGTTGCCTTACCTGCATTGCTCTGTTCATGCGTTTTGGGTGATAAGATTGTAGTTTTTGATGACGTGTTTCCTTTTCTGTTTGGGTCTCTGCATGTGACGCGGTTAGTTTTTCTGTTTTCAGTAGCGGGATTGATCTGAAACTTTTCTACCTTTATTTTTGTGTGTGTTATACAGATGGCGGAGGTGGCGAAAGTTCTGTACATAGTGGTCGTGGACGATGAAGACAAAAGAGAGAATGGAAAAGAGTCGTTTCGGTACACGCGTCCGGTCTTGCAAAGCACTCTGCAACTCATGGGATGTAAAGCTCGGCATGCTTTCAAGGTATACATACTTATACTTACATACATACATATGCATACATACATACATACATACAGTGGCAGATGCCTTTTTTTTCGTTATCGTCGTTCTTTTAGGAAATTTAAGACGGTTCTTGATGTTGTATGCTTTTTATTTGATTGAATAATATACTTCTAATTGGATCTGAGTTTTTCCGTTTCCTTGTAAGTGAGATTGTTCACTTGTTATTTGTCAGATAAATTGCTTGGCTGTGAGCCATTTTTTAGTGTGCCTTCCTGCCTTTGTCTCTCCTAGTTTGTGCTTGCCTGTTTACGTATGGTGTTCTATTGAGTCCCGTGTGTACAGAGCAGAGTTAGTAATGTCATTCTCGCTAGGGGTGTTTGTTCTTCTGTGGAACCGACCAGTACTTCTTAATGTTCCTGCTACAGATCGTGTCTTCTTCTGTTACTATCTACATTTTATTTCCAATTCTCAGCCTACATTATTGGAATGTTTCCACATATACCTTTTACCAATTTGATCAGGCATTCGCTTCTTCTATTGGGGTTTGTCATATTTACACAACTTTATGTTCTAATTTTGCAATTGTAGTCGGTTACTTCATTTGTTTTGATGTTGTTAACTGGTATTGCTGCTGAAATTAGTTCGTCTCATCATTGTGTAACTTGCTGTTCTTGTTAATTGGTGGGGCAACTTTACTAATTAGTATTTCTGTTATCTGATTAGATGATGTGAAATCCAAATTTGTCCACATTTTTTGAAATCATTTTCTTTTTCCTTCCAGATTAGCCAAAGAGTTTTCGAAAAGATAAGAAGGGAATCTTCAATCAATGCTCTTCCGCCAAAAGTAGAAGAGACAACAAACCCTGATACTCAAAACGAGAATTCTATGAAGGAAGCTGGTTCTTCCACTGATGGCAACTTTGGTAAAGCGCAGGTGGCAAAACTTTTCGCTTCTGATGTGGAAGACAGAATTAAAAGTCTGCCATTTGAATTGTATAAAAGGCGTACAACTGTAATTATTAGAAGGCAGACTTTCTTAAATGTTGTTTGCAATGCGTTGACTGAATATAAGTATGTGGGTCCTGACCAAAGGGCAGACTTTGTTTTGGCATGCAGGTAAAACATTGAACTATAACTGTTTCATTAAATTTAGGAGTATTGCTAAACTTCATTTATGGTTCTCTTAGAACACTCTTTTGACAAATAATGGCATTTAAAGATAATTTCTAATGTCATATGGCATTATCATTGATGCATTGTTGTTGTGACAATAGAAACTAACTCTAGTATAATGATCTTGCTTTGACGTTTCTTATACTATTATTTGTGGCTTAAGTTGTCATAGTGTATTTGTTGAACTAGTGTTGCTTGTAGATCCTTAAAACTGGAATTTTTTTGTGATTGATTCTCCCAATTGTACTTTGTTCAAATATCTTTGGTGGAGGAAATTCATTTTGTGCTTTCACCATTCCTTTTTTCCTAATTCCTAGCTAATATAGGTAGTTGCATTGATCACAAGTTTCTTTTTATCCAGTTTCCAGACTAGTTCCGATTTATGTGTGATTCTCATAGAACACCATTTAAATAACTGCTATATTTGTATATTAAAAACAAGCTTCTTATTCTCCAGTAAATAGTAGCGGATCTTCAAATAAAAGTTGGACTACAATCTCACCATTGCTGTGCTGAACGGACATATGTTTTAACTGTCACCTAAGGGGAAAGTATGTTATTACACACTTCTTTAATTTATTTCATGTCTGTAAATTGGATTATCTACTTCTATGGTAGGTCTATAACTTGGCATCTTGAAACATAATATTTGCATCATTTTCCTTTTTAAGATGCGACTTAATTGCATAGATGTAATGCATTTGGATGCTATTGCTGCCTTTTTAGCTGTTTGTTATTTACAGAATGTCCTTCCTTAAATGCTTTACTCTTTTCCTTAAAGGTATCATATCTGGCTTCATTTCTCTAATTACTGTTTACTTTTACTGCAGAATCCGAGAAAGGAAAGAATCTGTGACAGTGCTCTTGTGTGGCACTAGTGGCTGCGGCAAATCTACATTGTCTGCATTGCTGGTACTCTTTTTCTTTCAAATTGCTTTTCTTTTTCCTTTAATTTTCCCTTTTTGTTGTATTTAGTTCAAAGTAGGAATTCATTTATTTATGATTCCTGCTTGTGATTTGTTGTCATTTCTGATTTCTTTATCTTTCTTATACAGGGTAGTAGGTTGGGAATTACAACGGTTATATCCACTGATTCTATTCGGCACATGATGAGGAGTTTTGTAGATGAGAAAGAAAATCCTCTGCTGTGGGCTTCAACATACCATGCTGGAGAATATTTGGATCCAGTTGCTGTTGCAGAAGCAAAGGCTAAAAGAAAAGCAAAAAAATTGGCAGGTATTGCAACTGCAAATCCCACTGAGGAAGGAGCTGATGGTTCTACAGTAGGGAAATATGGTACTAGATCGTTAGAGGCCAGTTCTGGTACCATTAGTCCTAAACAAATGGCAATTGAAGGGTTTAAGGCACAAAGTGAGATGGTGATTGATAGTCTTGATCGTTTGATTACTGCCTGGGAACATAGAAAAGAGTCTGTTGTTGTTGAGGGTGTTCACCTGAGTCTTAACTTTGTGGTAAGCAATTTCCCTTGGCCTTATCTCATGTTATATCTAACTTTTTTCCCCTCCCTGTATTCTTCTTTTCCATATTAACATGACTTTGTACTTCTCCATTTTATCATGATCTAGATGGGCCTCATGAAGAAGCATCCTTCTATTATACCATTCATGATATACATCACAAATGAAGAGAAGCATTTGGAACGGTTTGCTGTCCGTGCAAAGTACATGACTTTGGACCCTGCTAAAAACAAATACGTGAAATACATTCGAAACATCAGAACAATTCAAGATTATCTTTGCAAACGGGCTGACAAGCATCTTGTCCCAAAAATCAACAATACAAATGTTGACAAGAGTGTGGCAGCCATTCATGCTACTTTTTTCAGCTGCCTTCGGAGGCGTGAGTCAGGCGAGCATCTCTATGATCCTGTCAGAAATACTGTTTCCCTTGTAGATGAGGAATACAGAAACCAGTGTGCTGCCAATTCATTGAGTTCCAAGGGGATGTTTCAGCTGATTCAAAGAAAAGGCTCTTCTAGGCATCTAATGGCTCTTTTTAATACCGATGGTTCGGTGGCAAAGGCTTGGCCTGTTGATTCTAATGGGAAACCTCAATTAGGTGCCTCTGACACTGGATTTTGGATGCCAACGTATGGACCATTGCAGATTGGTAAAGCTGAACCAGTTAATCTTCAGTTTGGGAACTTTGGGATCAGTGCTTGGCCTTGCGGTGGCGGCGGCACTAGCCGTGCTAGTAGTGTTGATGAGGCAAGGGCTGATCCGAATGATAATGGGAGTAGATATTACTCTTCTTGTTGCAGCTCTCCGAGGATGTCCGATGGACCTTCTAAAGAGGTACGGGAAACTATTACCATTACATATTGAACTTTGATTTCTAGATGGTAGAATTAATATTTCAAGGCTTAGCATGATAGAGACTTGTAGTTTGAGCTGCCTACCTTCCCATTAAGATGAAAAATCTCTTATCTTCCATATAATGCTTCACTTATTGGAATTTTGCTGTGTTCATTCACAGCTCAAAGGGGAGAATTCGGTTCATGGCAGTGATGAAGAAATTGATGATCCACCTGAGGTTGACAGTGATGAGGATTTCACTGATGAAGATAATGAACGTGTTCATGAAGAGGTTAGCATAATTGGCGTGTTTGCTTGATAAAAAGTTCAGGGGCATTTATGTTCATCATGTGAGTAGTTAGGAGGACTGTTGAATAGTATATTATCTGACAAATTAGCTGGGTGCATGAAACATTTGTGTCAGAATACAGATTTATGATGAAATGACTCTCAAATCAAAATCCTTAGTTGTGCTATGAAACCAAGACTAGTCGTTGCATTCACAGTTGCTGGTTTCCACAGTTGTTTCCACAGTTGCTATGAAATCATGTTGGTTTCCACAGTTGCTATGAAGTCATGTTGGTTTCCACAGTTGTTTATCTGACACATTTGTCAACTTCTTGTAAGACAGATTGGATCAGTTGATGAGGAGTCAACAAAATCAGATGAAGAGTACGATGATTTGGTAATGCAAGATGTGCAGGAGAATGGTTATTGGTCAGATGATGACGAGTACCGAGACAAGTTACATCCCATGTCAAGGAGCAGATCAATCCCCGCGAAGGGAGATAAGTACAGACAGAATCTGGACCATGCTTCTCTAGTCATGGAGAAGAGTGAGAAAATGCCAAAGTCTGGTAATGTCAAGATGAGAAAACGTTCACTCAGCATACCGGCCATGGGAAAGCATGGGTCAGCAGTTGGAGATCCCATTCTTTCGGGAGCCTCGCAGAGGTAGAGCCCATGGCATGGTATAACAATTTTGCCCTTTGCTATTTATCTTTTCCTCGTACCTTTACGAGGTTTTTAATCTACAAGTCATTTCGACGATGTATATATTTTGCGTAGTTGAATTACCAATGGGATTGCCAAGTCCACCGTAAGTTGAGCTTGATGGAACACTACCTAGCTTCAAATACTGCAGTGCTCCTAAGAAGTGAAGGTGACAATCATCATAAATTCAAAATATTTTCCTAGGAAACAAAATAGAGCAGAACTAGGCACTTGTGACGGGTTAATGAGTGTTCCAATTCCTTAGTTTTTTGTTTGTATCTGTTCAATTTTAGACACAATCCCGTTCACTCTTCAGTGGATACGTTCGATGGAAAAGAAATGGTAACAGCAATTGAATTTGAATGAAATTGTACAAGTTGAACTGAAATAAGTCGATGAGGTTCAAGCCAATTGAATCAGATTTGTTGAGACCTGGCACAATGTTTTAAGGACCGGACTGGACCAGACCGGCAAAGCATTCATGTGATATAGACACAATCTGAACAAGGCCATATAGTTGCTTGCTTCTGAAATTCTATTTCTCAGCATTCAAACATTCCCATCAAAGACCAAGAGGTTCAATCCAGATTCCAAGTACCCCACGGAGAAGCAAATTGTTTCTTCACATCAGTTTTTCAGGAAAAAGGAAAAAAGAACACTGGTGTGTTTCAGTACGCGCAACATAACTTTCTGTCATATTGTGCATGTGAGTCTGCTAATTTTTGTCTGAAACACCCATTTAAGATCATATTGTACATGTGAGTATCAGCTCTATAACTTTTGTCATGCATCTCCGTTACCAAGTTTTCAGCTTCTTATATTTCGTATGTCTCTGCTAACTACTCTCCTTGCCCTTCCATCAATGCAACGAGGAATCTACCTCCTTGGAAAATACAATCTCTTGGCAAGAGGCTCAGATATTATGTTATAGGAGGTGATAATCTGACTTAAGTCCTTTGCTTACAATTAATAGTCCAACAATGCTTTACACCTCTTGATTTTTTCACTCCAGCAAAGCCCGTCCACGAGAAGTTGACAATCATATACAAACACGTCGATACCTAAATCGATCATTCTATTAAAAAGACAGAACTTCTAGGGCTAGCTCCGTTTGATTATCTCTTTAGCCAAAGCAAGTCCAAAGAACATGTCCTCTCATAGATCCCAATGCCTTCATTTTTCACGTGGGAAATATCCAAAAACCAAATAAAGTTTGTTATGCTCTGAGAAAACTTTGAGCATCTAACTAAACAAATTTTCAAGAACTTTAGTTCCAAATAGCGACGTTTCTGACTGTTATAGGAGGAAAAGGGGCCGCAGGGCGTAGTTCAGTTGGTTCCGAAGGGGCAGATTTGCTTCAAGGTGCAAGGTTCGAATCCCACGGTTTGCAGCGTGAGAGCAACATTCTTGAACCCCTTGTGAGCTTTGAGGGTGAGCTCCTTGTAGGCCTGTAGGTTGCTCACCTTCCCCTTAGCGGGTCGCTGAATACCTAATTTACATTCTCCCAGTTGCTTCGTCGGGCCGAGATGTGAGAGGCTCTTTGGGCTGGGGATTCAACCTTTTGCTCCAAGGAGGAAAAGGGTATCTGACATTTTCTTTAATTGATACAGATTTCAACAGATTCTCCGCAGTTGAGAACCACCTTGACACAGACCTGAAGACCAGGTTTAAATGAGATCGAAGGCTGTTTCTTGAATTCTCATATATGCATCTAAGTTCCTAGTCACGCTTGTAATTTATTATTGGATGTTCTAGATGCGTTCATGTCACAGTCTTTTGGTCCTACATATAGATCAATTGACAAAGGCCTGGAGCATACGATTATGGAATTTTCCCAAGTATCATTTTTACAAGGAAATTATAATTGAAATCAACGAAGAACTAAATCTCTAGTTCTAGAGGTTTGGCAATCCATCCATGTAATTTCGAACTAAGATGCAAACTACGTGTGGGTTTGTTCCCTTAATTGGCTGGTAGGTTAGTGATACAGAGGTTTTAGTAGGCTAAAGTCCAATTGCCACATAGTAGTAACACCCATTTTCCATCCTAATTATTTTGTTATATAAAAAGTCGAAAGACCAGCCATAATTTTTTTCATTGGTAGAGAAAAAATATTCTACGATTTTATTATAAGGTTTCCTATGTTCATATATACATTAGTAACCTTGAAAATACCATAATTTATTGTAGAAAAATAGCAATCCAACGGTTTTTTAAAATGAAATTTTAATGAGTAAATTGTATATTAAATATTGGTTTAAAATTTAGAAACTCATAATATCAGTGAGTTGGAAAAAAAAATGTAAAAGCAGTAAAAATTTTGTAGAAGCATATTTGTGCTTTATAGGATTTCTTGTATCAGTTCCGATTCATGGGTGCATTTTATTAAATCAATTTATTCATTTGATTATCATTTCAATTTTAAATCGTGAATCCCTACAGTTTCTTCATTTTGCTTTTGTAGAATACCAATGAGCTCTAATACCCTCGTTGTTTTAATTTTTTCTCACAGTAAGTTGCTTTATGACTGGCAATTTATTTCTACGCTATACATTATACCTTGTTGTTGTTACTTCAAGGATTGCATCACTTGTCAAGGTAATCGCTTGTGGCGTGTTTAATTCTTCGTTTTGTTTGGGTTTGGGTCTCAATTTCGTATAATTGAGATTTGAACTAGCATGTTCTTATAATAGAAAGATTGAGGTTTTGATTTAATAGGATTAAGGGGTTTCAAGAACCTTGTTTTCTTGGAGTTTCCATATCAGTTGATATAAGAGCTTTGACTTCATTCTATTGAACTCATACGTGTATCTTTCATTGTTTTCTTTGTTGATTCCTTAGAAAAATCACAAAAAAAATTTAGGGTTTAATTGCTTGGAACGAACCTGCCATTATTGGTTTTTTATGTTCTTGTTTCTTTAATTGATTCTTTGTTTTCTTGATCATCAATTAAAAAAAACGTGAACAGTAGAAAGAAAAGAAAATAAATTTCAAGATTGATCAAGAAACATCCAAGATTGTGATCCTTTGAATTTTAGTTTGATCTTCCATTCAAGAGTTATTCTTATCATTTAAGATTCATCTTGATTGTCTTTCTTTCATTCAATAACCTATCAAGAAAAGAACAGAAATTTAAAGATTGATAAAGAAACATCCAAGATGGTAATTCTTTGAATCTTTGTTTGATCTTTCATTCAAGATTTGTTCTTATCATTCAAGATTCATCTAAATTGTCTTTCTTTCATTCAAGAACCTATCAAGAAACGTTTCCTTTGAATCTTTTATTCAATTCTTGGAATTTTGGGCAGACTGGGATATAAAAAAAATTTGGTCTCGGGTTTGGTGTGTTGGACCCCAAACTTTCTTTGGAAATTAGAAAATATAAAATAAGGAAATATAGTGTAATTTCTGGAAATAAATGAAAAGTATAAAGGAATATATGAGAATTTGATGAGAAAAGAATTTTTGGGTTTTGATGACTTTGAGATTTGAGTAGATTAGTTTTGGTTATGAAAGTTAAAGTGAATAAGAGGATTGAAATGG
>JANKOE010000008.1:6287908-6315034 GCA_026284465.1 Erythroxylum citrifolium
CAGATTGGATAAGTCTGAAGTTTCCAACGCGACGCTTTGCTAAGATATTTGTTCTCGGTTGTCGGACACATTTGTTTCAGTTCGTATGGAATTCGATTCGCTTCGGATTTAATTTGTTTACTTTGATTTCGTTAAGTTTGTGCTTCGAGGTTGGGCTTCGAAAACGGGTCCCAACATGGTGAGTTTTGTCATATTTTTTGTTTGTCATTCTTTGTTTCTTGGTTTATTTATTGTTTTGGTACCTATCTTTGCTTCTCTACATTGATTTGAACAATTGTTGCACTTATAATTGTTCAATTAACATAAGAATCGTTGCCTACACTACTCTTCATCTGTGTATTGGCACTTTGATTTATTTTCCGTCCGTACAATATTTTGCTTCTAGATTTGTTTCATCTATTCATTTTCTTTGTTAAGGTCCTTATCTTTGTGCTTTCTACTTGAACTTGTTGCTTGTTGATTTCCTTGATCTTGTTAAAGTGATCCTGAAAAGTAACAATAAAGGAGGCACTTGAGTGGAAAAAGGCAAAAGTGTGAGATTATATATTGAAAAGCCATTTTATTGTGTGAAACACGAGTGGAAAATTCTGTTATACAGAGAAACACGTGAGGGAGTGTTGTGAGACCTCTAACGTTTTCTTGCAGGAATTAATCATGTCTCATAATAGCAACAAAGAAGGAAAGAGTGATGGGAGTGAAGAGGACCAACGAAATACATTCTTTACTCTTGAAGCAATGCAAAATCAGTTCAAGAGAATAGAGACTATGTTCCTTGAAGCCAAAGACAAGTTTGAGCAGCAAGATAGAAACTTTGAAAGGAAAGATAGGCTTCTCAGAATTATTGAAGCTGAATCTTTAGGGAATAATGGGATAAGAAGAAGAGAGAACCCTCTAGTTCATAATCATTATCACTTTGAGAAGGAGCAAGATGAAGATGTATTTGATGAGCAAGACACGTACTCGACATCCTGAGTGATATCCGAATACGTACCCCGCAAGAGTGACATGCTATAACAACCAGTCAGTAAAATCTCATTATAATTTTTTTTAAAACAACACACATATGTGGAAATCAATAATCAAATCAAACTCACTTTATTCATAAACTTTTTCAATCGCGACAATACAATCATCAGAATTTCAATAGCCATTTGGGCCAATTACAAATACAAAATACTTATAATCATAATTTCATTACATTGCAAAATCATTTACAAACATTTCCAATTTGGAAAGTTATTACAAAACATAAATATTCGAATACACAAGTTACAATAGTTACGAAAGGCTCAATTTGATGCAAAATAAAGAAAATATAAATGCAGACGCGATTGATCCCGTCCTCTATCTCTTACTTGAATACGGTGGCTATAATCCCGTTTGGCTAACGAGGTAACTCTTTTGAGCCTGAAAAATATTGTAAATTTTGGGTGAATTTTGCAAATTCAGTGAGTGACCATCCTTGATGGCTCACTCGATCACATAACACATACAATTCATATAACCATATAATTCACATTATTTCATTGATAATCATGAATCATCACATATCACTTGAGCATTCATTTCACATTTCACATTCAACACATATCACATTCAGAAATCAGTTAGCTATTTAAATCATAACTATCATACGCATATGTAGTGCACATGAGGCTCTCTTTCTTTTATTATTGTTGTGACCGAGTGTCATTTTACTGGTCCATATCCCTTGTGGATATCGGGCTGTATCATATAATATCTCATATCCCTTAGTGAATATCAGGTACATTCACAACTGAGCCTAAGGCTCTGATCACAGTATCAGCTTTAAGCTCTTTTTCACTGGCGACTCCTATCACAAATGCCTTTATCTTTTATGCATTCATGTAATGGAATGCATCAATCACATATGATCAATTAGTCACTTTCATATATCATCGGACCTTAGTCCGGCATTCAACATTTAAGTTGATAATCTCTTTTTCATTCATATGCATATTCACATTTTCCTTCGAAATTAGGTCCGACATTTAACAATCAAGTCATGTATGCAATGCATCTATCATAATCAATCAATCATATCAAGAAGCATTTAATTCATCATATTCACATACAAGTAGCACTTTAATATCACATTTATGCATCAAGTCTCAAACCTTCATTGTCTGAAATCAGTACAATCACAATCACATTCATTAGTAATTCAATGCAAAATTTAAACAAAACAAACAATAAGTAAGACCATTTAGGTCGGCTCACAGTACGCTCCAGATTAGCATTAGCTTCCGTGATCCGGAAACGTCTAGATGCGGATGTTATATCATGTGTATCAACATCATGCAATACACATGTTGCACACACATTAATAATTGCACAATCTTAAGTATTCATTTATGCACAAATGTGTATATGGAATATGTACAATGCATGCTCAATGACAATCCCGAGTATATTATCAAATTTCACATCTTATGCATATTCTCATTTTTAGCATTATTTGCTTTCAAAATATCCAATTCTCATTCACTTTTACTAGGTACTCATTACTCATATCGTTTGAATCACAATTACCATCATATGAACTTCTTCATTTACATTATACTCATGCCTTTAGTACTTTTATATCATCCATTTATTCACTAAGTTATAACCCCAATTATCACTTCAAACATATCACATATTAGTCATTTAATCAAGGCATCATTCTAGGTTCATTCCAAGTCCCATTTAAGCCTTAATTAAGATCACTTGATTCGTGAATGTCCGTTAGGCAGACATCCACGGCCGTTAAACAGATCTTTACGGGTCTCTTATAGAAACTTGAAAATTTGACCCTCTAGACATCAAAATCTCTTCTCGGGGTCTTGATAGAAGTTGTAGATCTCGAAGTTCTCTTTAAAACCATACCTAAATGAACTCAATTAGAGTTCTAAAGAAAAAGTTACGCCTCTTGCCCCAAAGTATATCCAAGTGCATTCACAATTTCCATATTCTAACTCTTTACTTACTACATTAAGCTTGTCTATCATGTATAATTTAATTTCTCCTCATTTTTCCATCATTCTAACTCCATTTCAACTCAATATCATCCATAAACAAATAATAGTCCATGATTGATCATGAACACTAATAACAGAACATACACATGTATACTCATTCATAAATAAATTATAGTCTATGATTGATCATGAACACTAATAACAGAACATACACATGTATACACATTCATCATCAACTTCCTACACATATTCATTTTCACTTTCATTTCACTTCCAACTATCACCTTAATTCTTCCAATTTCAAGATACCACATTACTCCCTTTCTTTAGCTCTAGACTCATTTTATTTCATCACAAAGACAGCCAAAGAGATTCACATTAATTCATTAAGAAAATAAAACAAAACCCTTTATGCATTTAGTTTTTATGCACTTTTTCCTACACCTAATACTCAATTGCAAGTCAAAATTAGAAACTTTTAGAAACAGAATTTGAATTCGATGTCTTCATGAAAAATGTAGCCATATGTCTCTAATTTAATCCAAATCAAAGATCATCTCATTTGGGTATCTATAGAACAAGTTATGGCTAAATTATAGAAGCATATCCAGTGGAATTGTTACAGCTAACATATTCCAGCCACTTTAAACACCATTATCAATTTGTCTCTAAACTTTCATCCTAATTCTTCTCTTTTCAAGACACTGTACTTGCCTTTTCTTTAACTTCCATATCCAATCCAATCCATTCCTAAAACAACCAATGATCTACGTTTTTATCCATCAAAAATAGAACATAACAATATCCATTCATCATTCAATTTTTCTGCACTTCATTCTACATCCATTAAGGATTCATCCTAACTCTAAATCAACTCTACATCAATTTATGAATCATTAATCATCATACATATACAAAAGAATGACATTTTCATAGACATTTCATCACTCACGTCCCAGCATACACAAAAACACCATTTTATTACCATTTAACCTCTAATTATAATCATGCATACTACATTCAAAACTCTTCAAGATCTCTCTTAACCCTAGCTTTCTTCTCTCACATGTGCATCACCATTCAAAGGTGGTAGGGTTGGGTTTTCTTGTGACAAATGGAAGAGACAACTAGATGGAAGTGTAGGATTTTGACAAAAATTAGCATGAAGAGGTTGGGTTGTGAGAATGAAAATGTCGCGGGTTGAGAGAAGAGAAGAAGAAGAAGATGGAAGCATTTGGCCAAAACAAAAATGAAAGAAGAGATGGTCTTTTAACAATAATAACGTGGGTTAGTAAATGTGGTGTGGCAAGTGACATGTCATTTTCCATGGTCTTCTTTTAGTCTTTCAATTAGCTAGTCCATTTGTGTCCCAATTCTAATCCAATTGACTTCCAATTTTCAATGATACTTGTCATTCAATCCCAATGTCATATATAAAAATTTTCATTGCCATTCGACTCTTATTTCTACTACTATTCATCAATTATTCTGCCACTTGACATTTTTTCTAGTCCAAAAATACCCCAAGTTTAAGAATTTTCTCAAATTTTCACCAAAAATTCTGAGTCAATAAATATACTCTCCAAATCATTTTTTTAACACATATAATTCATAATTCGCATTATAATCACGTTAAAACAATCATTTATACCCAGAAAATGTCAAATGAGTGCATTAACAATTCATTGTAATATGTGCAATAATCAAATTCACGTGTGTGTATGCTAACATTATGCATGAACATGAAATGTAATTTTCTAATCTCTTATTGCTATTTCTCAATTACAGAAATCTAGGGTTCTAACTCTTAGTATAGGAACGAGATGTTATAAGTGGTATGGAGGTTGAAACAATGCAAGAGGTGGTAGAGGAGATAGAGGCCGAAATAAAGGTGGTTATAGAGGAAGAGCTGAAAAAGGCAGAGAGGAGGAAGAGACTGAAAAGGTAGATAGAAACATTGGCAGCATCAAAATGAAGATGCCACCATTTCAAGGAAGGAATGATGCATATGCCTACTTGGAGTGGAAAAGGAAAGTAGAGATGATATTTGCCTGCCATAACTATTCTGAGGAGAAGGTGAAGCTGGCGGCAATTGAGTTCTTTGATTATGCTGCTGTTTGGTGGGATCAATTGATGGTTAGTAGAAGACAAACTGGAGAAAGACTGATTTAAACCTGGGATGAGATGAAACACATCATGAAAAAGAGATTCGTGCCAAGTTATTACTATAGGGAGTTGCATCAAAAACTCCAAACATTGAGGCAAGGCATGAAGAGCGTGGAAGATTACCATAAGGAGATGGAAATAACTATGATAAGAGCTAACATAGAGGAGGATAGAGAGGCTATAATGGCTCGGTTCCTTGCTGGTCTAAACAAAGAGATAGTCAACGTGTTAGAGCTTTATCAATACTTGGAGTTGGAGGACATGGTAAGCATGGCTACGAAGATTGAGAAGCAATTGAAGGGAAAAAGCTTCAGCAAGGGCAACACCTTGGGATTTTCAAATTCTTGGGGTCCTAAATCACCAAAGAAGGAGGAAAAGAGCAAGGATAAATCCTATGACAATAAGGACAAGTCCGAGAAAAAGTGGACAGTCTCTAAAGGTGCGCCTACATCTAATGATCAAAATCCTATCACTAAGTAAAGAGACATCAAATGCTTTAAGTGTTTGGGTTTAGGTCATAAGGCAAACCAATGTCCTAATAGGAAGATCATGTATTTGCGAGGTGGGGTAATTGAATCAGAAGATAGTGATGGAGGTGATATGCCTGAGTTGGAGGATTGCACTGATGAAGAAGTTGAGCAACCAGTCCAGGCCAGAGCACTAGTAGTGAGGCGAGCTCTCAATGCACAAGAAAAGATAGAGCTTGATGAACAAAGGGAGAACATAATCCACACCATATGTTTAATTAAGGGTAAGATGCGCAGTTCAATAATTGATGGAGGTAGTTGCACCAATGTTGCAAGGACGGTTTTGGTTGAGAAATTGGGGCTACCTCTCATTAAGCACTCTAGTCCTTATAAGTTGCAATGGCTTAATGAGTGTGGAGAGGTTAGGGTGAACAAACAAGTGTTAGTGGCGTTCTCAATTGGCAGATATTCTGATGAAGTATTGTGTGATGTAGTTCCTATGTATGCTGGTCATTTACTACTTGGAGACCATGGCAATATGATAGACGTGCAGTGCATGATTGATTAAAAAATAGGTATTCGTTCAAGATGGGGGAGAAACACTTCACATTGGCGTCTCTTTAACCAAGAGAAGTTTATGAGGATAAGTTGAGACATGCAAAAGCCATGGAAGAACAGAAACTTGGAGAGGCCAAGAGTTTAAAAAGAAAAAAAAAAGAAAAAGAGGCCATTCAAAAAAATAAGAACAAAGGCTCAACTGAGAGTAATTGCACTAGTGAGCAAAAGAAAGAGAGTAGTGCAATTAAAAAAGGAGAGAAGAGTGAAAAGAAGAGTGGGAAAAAAGAGTACTTTCTTTGTAAAAGAAAAAGAGTTTAGGATGGTCATATACATGCAGAAATCATTGGTTTGGCTTATGTATAAGGAGTTGTTTTATAATGAGACTGACCTTGACCCTTCTTTGCCTAGTGTTATGAAACTTGTTTTGCAGAAATACTCTGATATCTTTCCAGATGAGTTGCCCAAGGGATTACCACCATTGAGGGGCATTGAACATCATATTGATTTCATATCAGGAGTTCAAATTCTAAACCGCCCAGCTTATAGGAGTAATCATGAGGAGACAATGGAGCTTCAAAGACAAGTGGAGGAGTTGCTTGAGAGGGGGCACGTGAGAGAAAGTCCAAGCCCATGCGCAGTTCCAGTGCTATTAGTGCCAAAGAAAGATGAAACTTGGTGTATGTGCGTGAATTGCAAGACAGTAAACAAGATAACGATAAAGTATCTCCACCCCATTTTTAGGTTAGATGATATGCTTGATGAGTTACATGGTGCTTGTTTCTTTACAAAAATTGATCATCAGGTTAGAATGACAGTAGGGGATGAGTGGAAAACAACCTTTAAAAAAATATATGGTCTATATGAGTGGATGGTCATGCCATTTGGTTTTACAAATGCACTTAGCAATTTCATGAGATTAATGAACCATATTTTGAGTGATTTTATTGGCAAGTTTGCGGTTGTATACTTTGATGACATCCTGATTTATAGCAAAAGCCTTTATGAGCATGTTATGCATCTTAAATCTGTACTAGAAGCACTTAGGCGTGAAAGACAATATGCTAAACTTAAAAAATGTTCCTTTTGTATGGATAAAGTTGTTTTTCTTGGCTTTGTTATTTTTATCCGTGGTGTACATGTTGATGAGGAGAAGATTAAGGCCATTAAAGATTGGTCTACTCCTAAGTGCATTGGTGATGTGCGTAGTTTTCATGGTTTAGCTAGCTTTTACAGGCGTTTTGTGAAATATTTTAGTGCCATTGCTGCGCCATTGACTGAAATAATTAAAAAGGATGTTGGATTTAAGTGGAATGAGGTACAAGAACTTGCTTTTAATACATTGAAAGAAAAATTGTGTTCTACGCCTATATTGAGTTTGCCTAACTTTAATGAAGCTTTTGAGATAGAATGTGATGCCTCCAGGTTAGGTATTGGTGCTGCTTTGATTCAGAGTAGGCGTCTCATTGCATACTTCAGTGAAAAGCTTCATGGGCCACAACTGAATTATTTCACTTATGAAAAGGAACTCTATGCCTTTGTGAGAGCATTGGAGACTTGGCAGCATTATCTCTAGGCAAAGGAGTTTGTGATTCATTCTGATCATGAGTTATTGAAACATCTAAAGGGCCAAGGTAAGTTGAACAAGAGGCAAGCGAAGTGGCTAGAGTTCATAGAGACCTTTCCACATGTGATAATACAGACAAGGTAAAGAGAATGTAGTTGATGATGTACTTTCAAGAAGATACACTCTAATTACGACTTGAAGTTCTAAATTATTGGGGTTTAAGTACATTAGAGAATTGTATGCTTCGGATTCTGATTTTGGCAATATGTTTGGTGCTTACGAGCATGCTGCTTTCCAAAGATTTTATAGATAAGATGGCTATCTGTTTAGGGGGAACAAGTTATGTGTGCCTAAATATTCTATGCGTGAAGTCCTTGTACGTGAATCACATTGTGGGGGTTTGATAGGTCATTTTGGGGTTCAAAAGACATATGACATACTTTGTGAACATTTTGATTAGTCCAATATGAGAAAAGATGTTGAGAATATTTGTTCTAAGTGTGTCACATATAGACAAGCGAAATTTAAGACTCATCTATATGGTTTGTACACACCTCTACTTGTGGCTAAGCATTCGTGGACTGACAAATCTATGGACTTTGTTTTGGGGCTGCCTAGGAGAAAAAAGGTAGGGATAGTATATTTGTAGTAGTAGATCTGTTTACTAAGATAACACATTTCATTGCATGTCGTAAAACTGGTGATGCTATAAATATTGCTGAGTTAATTTTTAGGGATGTTGTGTGTTTGCATGGTATTCCTAAGACTATTGTTTCTGACCGTGATGTGAAGTTTTTGAGTCATTTTTGGCGTGTTCTTTGGGGTAAGCTAGGTACTAAACTGTTGTTTTCTACTGCTTACCATCCTCAAACTGATGGACAAACTGAAGTGGTGAATAGAACTTTAGGTTCTCTTTTGCATATTGTGGTTGGCAAAAATGTTAAAACATAGGAAGAATGTTTGTTATTAGTTGAATTTGCATACAATAGGAGCATATATTCTACTACTGGTTATTCGCCTTTTGAGATTGTTTATGGTTTTAATCCATTAACGCCTTTAGATTTGTGTTCTTTACCTTTAAGTGAGATAACTAGTGCAAACGAACAAAAGAAGGCAGATTTAGTGCACAACATTGATGAGAAGGCGAGACAGCACATAGAGAAGCGGAATGAAGCATATGTATAAAGAGCTAAACAAGGGCGAAAGTTGATGCAATTTGAGCCTGGTGATTGGGTTTGGGTGCATTTCATGAAAAAGAGGTTTCCTAAGCAAAGGAAATCCAAGTTAGATCCTAGAGGCGATGGACCTTCCAAGTCCTTGAAAAAATTAATGATAATCTTTACTTGATTTATTTGACAGGTGAGTATCAAGTATCTGCTACATTTAATGTTGCCGACCTCTCTCCATTTGATAATGTATGGGTTGATTCGAGGACGAATCCTTTTGAGAAGGGAGGAAATGATACAAGAAGCCATGGAAACAATAGAGATCAAGGTGCCACACGCCAAGACAAGCTTACTTTGCCAAGTGGACCTATTACAAGGCAATGTGCAGCAAGGCTTAAACAAGTAATTCAAGGGTTTGTTTAAAGTTACATTACATCTCACCTTGATGACAAGGCCGAACCATCCATGGAGAATTGAAGTGGAGTAGTCAAGCTTGTGATTCTTCTAGAGAGGGTGGGTGGAGAGGCTAATACTTAGCCAAATTTCAAGGCAAGTTCAATTATTCTTATCTGCTTAATTTAATACATTGGGCTTATTATTTATCCTTTAATTATTAGGGCCAAAAGACTTGTTATGGGCTAGATATTTTTTTGTAAGCATGTGCACTCATTAAAAGTCACTTGCCTTAGTTATTTTAAGCTAGTTTTGGACAACCAAGTGTGTGGACCTAAGTAGAGTGCTCCATTAGGCCAATCCCCTAGGTTTATTTAAGTTATTTTGGTCTTATTTAAGTTAATATAGCCCAATCCTAAGTGGATTAGGATCAGATTGCGTTATTGGGCTATAAACTCCTAAACTAGTTAGGATTAGGTTTGCTTTTTAATTCCTTTTAGGGTTAGGATGTGGGTAAGGGTATAAGACCTTATTTTATCCTTGTAAACATCAGATTAGTTAATTAATGAAATTCAGAAATAATCTCTTCAAGAAAGGCGGGTTCTTCTTGTTGTTACTTCGAGGATTGCATCACATATTAAGGTAATTGCTTGTGGCGTGTTCAATTCTTCAGTTTTCTTTGGGTTTGGGTCTCAATTTCGTGTAACTGAGGTTTAAACTAGCATGTTCTTAGAATAGAAAGATTGAGATTTTGATTCAATAAAATTGGGGGGTTTCACAAATCTTGTTTTCTTAGGGTTTCTGTATCATAGGGGTGTTGTTATTGTTGTTGTTATTTAAGGATTACTGTTCTTTCACAGATTAAGTGGAGCAGTAATTTGGCATCTTATAACATCCTATTAGTTTTGGCATCTTGAATTATAATTTCTTGACTAGCACCATAATATTGTAGGTTCATCTCTCAATCCCGTTGGAAGATGAGGGGGGACTTATTTTCTTATTTAGGATTTCTTTTGGGTTTAATCATAAATTCTAGTTATATTACTCAATATTTTGAAATGATGATAGAAATAATTCTAGGATATGGATTATTGGACCAAGTGAGGTTCTAATCCATAATTTTGATGATAATAAAATATGCTATTAATAATATTTTTATCATGGTGATCTTAGTAAATTAATATATAAAAGATCAAGTTCAATGGAACAGTAAAGTGAATAAATGAATTAATTGAATTAATTGAACAATAAAAGGATAAAGAAAATGAACAAAGTGTATCACATATTGAATTCAAATGAAGAACCAAGACTAAGGAAGAATCAAGCATATCAAGACTTTAACCAAATTATTATAATCGTTCTTGTAATTTTATCTTGGTTATTTAAATAAATTAGGGGCTCAATCATTATATGATTATTTACATATATAGTGTACGACATTTGCGTTTACTACCACTTAAATTTTCTCAATTAAAAAATATATTACTCACAACCTAAAACAAGTGCACTTATTGCTTGGTAGTAATATAATGGTTAATAGAGTATCGATTATATGAGGAAATGGTAGGAATTTAGTCAACACTCCTACTTTTATCTAGTTAATTCAAATGAAAAAATTTATTTGATGACGGAAAATTAAGTCTAAACTAATCCTAAACACCAACCTAAACTTAGGCAAAGTAAATAGAAAATAACCACTATAGATAGAACTAAACATATAATCAAGTAAAGAAAACATACACGAATCTTGTTTAAGTAAGAATCCCCCCAAGCATCATCTTAAATGTCATGATTTAATTAATCTAGTCTGTATTTATCATCTAAACCAATAGATTTTTTAAGAGATTAGAATTGCACTATCCCGAGTTACAACTATCTACTTTTCGATTGGTTAACTCGTATCTCTATCAAGCTAATAACCCCTTTGAATATGTTAAGATTTGTGAGATCTCATGAAAGCTTTCATCCTAACATCAAAAAGAATACATAGGTCACTCTTTAGCATGCTATTTAATTACTTTTACCTCAGATGTTCCACTCATAAATATGCTCTCTTGAGTTGTCTACAAGAAGTTTTAAATCAGATTTAGACGTTAGTGTAACTAAATCATGCATTAAGATCAATCAAATATAAATCTCAATTCATAAATAAAAAAATTTCATTTGTACAAGAATAAATACTAAGGTTCCCTCTGATCTATACATATGAAATAATTAGTCATTCATCATGCTTAAACTAATAATAGAAAAAAGAAACAACATAAAAAAATTCTAGATGTAATTTAGTATTTTTATTTGAGTTTTGAGTTATTGAGATGATTTTGATCTTATTTTCTTTTAAAAGCAACTACTATATGCTCTTTTAGTATATTTCTCTCTCCTCTGACGATTAACCCTAAATTTAGAAAAAAAGAATATAAAAACCTTTCTAAATTGGCTTTTTAAAATGTTTATTTATAATATGTGTTGTTATTAAGACATGTTTTTTAGAATTGTGACAAATATTGTGGCTATCAAGAACTTGTATAAATTAAAACATAAAATTTGTAAATCTCTCTTTCCATATTCACTTAGAATTATCTCAATCAAAGTTCAAATGAGAAATGTTATGACCAATTTACTAAGAAATGCTCAAGTTTTCTTACAAATATAAAGAGGGATTCATATTTAGTATTCCCACTCTCCAAGCCATAATTTTTCATATTTCTTCTGGGGATAATATGTCTCTTTTGGTACTTACCCCGTGATGGACTCACATATGGGCCAAGTGATATTTAACAAATAATTATGGTTTTATTCAATATTTTCCTTGCAATCCTCTCTAATTCTTGATAAATCCCATCCAAAGGCAACATTTTCAACAATTACCTAAAACACAACATAAATCAATTAAAATATATTAATTTATATGGAAAACATAACAAAATTCCTAGTGACATATCTATATTTAACTTGTTAAATACTCCCACACTTAAGTTTTTAATTGTCCTTAGCAAATAGATATTAAAAAACATTAGTTTGGTAAGTCAGATTTTTAGAAAGTTTAAGAATTCAATCAAAATGGTCAAGTATCATTCTTATCAATTTAATTATCTCATTCATCAACCACATAGATCTGTAAACAATACACCAACTTGTAATTCAATTTTAACTTGCTAAATAATGTTTCAAATTCAACTTAATTTAAAATACTTTACCTCATATATAAAGTGAACATAAGAAAAGCAAAAAAGTTTAATCCACGAAGTATTTGATAAGTCATAATGAAAACAAACTAAAGCAATTTTTATTTTAAATATTTTTGTCCCATAATGAACATGACTAGCTTAACTGAAACATCATCTCAACTATTTAATGCGAGGATAAATACCTTTTTAAGAATACCTCTAATTTTTTAGTCAGGTCACAACTTCAACTGTGTACTAGTATTACTCATAAATTTAACTTATTGCTTATATTAGAATCAACAAAGTAGAGTTTATTTATATTCACTTTATTTATGATTTTTTTACAATTCACAATGAAACTAAATTAATGAGCCATTCAAGAACCCAAACTCAAAAAAACTCAATAAATTATAATAGTATACATTTGACTCATCATTCAATCTAACCATTGTTCTTAAGACTATTCAATCAAGTTTCAACTAAACTACTTACCCATGATCATATCTATTTACCTAATGCAATCAATTCACAAGATAATATTACTTCTATTAGATCAACTTAATCTCCATATTTAATTTCCTAAAATTTTCATGTATTAAATTAAATGTTACAAATAAACTAAGGCCCAGAATGACTCCCCCACACTTTCTTTGTGTATTATCCTCAATGTACACACATATATAACATAAAAAATAAACAAATTAAAGTACAGAAAAGGTGGAAAAAGATGAAGTATTAAGATTGAGAAAACTTCTTTAAGCCTTGTTCTTGAATGTTACTTTTCTTTAGACTAATTTCATAATATCAAGATTAGGAACTTATATAGAAAATAAACAAACAACAACATGAAAACACATAACAATAAAGGACCCAATTATTCAAGGAAAATAAATTGCATAAATTAAAGGGATATATTGCCTCCTAATAAGCACTTCTTTAGAGTCTTTGAGCTAGACTATAATGCTATGGAAGTGGAGTAAAGGACTTATAGTTCTCTGTTGGTTTACATCCTATAACCAATCGATTAGTTGTAATTTAGTGACATAATTATTTAAAGACATTCTTTATCTTATACATATTTTAATATATGCGATAAAACTCATAAAAAATATACATTACAAATGAAATTATAATGAGATCATAATAATGAGATTCATATTACATTTTATATATTATTCCTACCATTCTTAGTTATTGTTCTATTGAGATTAATAGAACGTAAAACTAGCACGCGTTACATTTTTTCTTATAAAGAAAATAGTCAATCTGATAGATTAAAGTATGTAGATACTTAAACAAATATGTGGATACTTGTTAGAGAACAAGTTCACTGAATTGACCTCATATGAGCATTATATTTAGAAGAATACTTGTACGTCGATAGAAATTATCATTATAATGATTATATAAGTGTTCATTTAACTTGAGATCGCTCAAGTATCTTATATAAGGATTGTTATATTTTGATACTACTTATGATTTATTATAGTCAACAATAGCGAAGTAGATAGTTATTAAATACAACAAGAAATATAGACTTTAATTCAATTAAATGTATGTCAATAAATGACTACAGGATATATATATATATATATATATATAATTGTGTGCGTATATATATATATATTTAAGACAAGTGTAATCGTGTAATGCTAGTAATGCTGGGACAAGAATTGCATCTTCTCTAACACGTGATCCTACTGTTACAAAAAAAAGAGGACCACTTCTACAGAAGTACAAAGCCTATGCAAGAGCAGGACCACTACTACTATTCAGTTTTAAGCCAACACAACAACAAAATGTACAATGAATTGTAATTGGAGTATAAGTTCAATCCGAGTATAGATTAATTGTAATGTATGTGCATTGCATAACATCCCACACAATCATAATACATTCTTAAGACAAATGTTTATAATAGAAATCCTATTATAAAATTTTCTCTGGTTACTGTTCAAACTGATGAATATTACTTACATACCTTCAATTGTATTTATCCAACAGCCATATTGAAGGAAAATGTGTCTACTGGAAATAACTAACAAGATCATCTTTTCTCTTTTTTTGAGGGAAAGATCATCTTTTCTCTTAAAAGGTGGAAAAAGAACTCCATTTTCAAGAAGAGAACCGTGTCAGAGAACTAGCTAAAAGAAATGATCTTCCATGTTAAGAGAATTTAAATCAATCGAAGGCCCTGTCTACGTCATTTGTAATGCACACTATCTATGGCGCTAACAACCATTTTTCACTTAAAAACAGTCTTGATTCTTGAAGCTCTGTCCTGTATCCCCTCCGAGCATAAATGCTGGATATTATTGCAGCAAGCAGATAAAGCTGTCTTGGATAACGATCTGCAATGATTGCATGACGTGAATTTGATGCATAGAGATCTTTGTCTGGGTTTAAATACTGTATACTAAACAGATACAGGTAGGTTTGGTACACAAACGGAATAAGAATGTAAAAGCATATTATTAGAAGACCTAACAAATCTGACATGGAAATAAATACAAAATTTATAAATATTTATATATGAAATGAAAAATTTAATTAAGATATAAACCTTCTTAAATTTAATACTATATATTTATCTTGAAACAAGATTAATTACAAAATTTCATATAATATTAATATTAATTGACAAGTTAATATTCAAATAAAAATATTTTATTAAATACTAAATTTGATATAAAAATTAAAAGTTTTATGGAACAAGAAGCATTAGAGACTTCATTGAACAAAATATTCAATTTATAATATAATATTGAGATCAAAAATTAAAAATTAAAGATATAAGTGTTAAAATGACTAAATAAATTTTACATCCTAAATAAACAAAGAAAATAAATAATAAGCTGAATTAATTTATGCATAAGAAATAATTCATGGCTTAATTTTACTTTTTAAATTACAATATGATTATATTTTTTCCATATTAAAATAAAAATAATTACAAATTTTTACATATGCTTTCTTAAAATAAAAATAATTACGAAATTTTACATATAAAGAATTCTTAAAATGAAATTTTCATACACGTTCCATGCAATATGCTGCTAATTAACTCTACTGCAGTTGTATACCAACTGATCTTCTATATACACATATATAGTTAAATTCATCGTTGACAAGCGGCAGTAAATAAACCATGCAATACAAGTAAGAAGTGAAACGATGTCTCCCATCAGTGTTAGTAATTAACTTAGCATGCACATCTATCTTTGTATTTAAGCGCAGACTCTAGCTTCTCTGGAAAGTGAGTTATCCCTGCTTTCAGACAATATCTAAGGAAGTGCTTCATTCACCTTCCAGTTAAAGCAAGAAAGAGGAAACTTTAGTAGACAACACGGGATAAATTTCAGTTCCCAAGTACTCCAGAAATGAACTACAACCTGGAAGAAGCCAGATTTCATATACTTTAGAATTTACATTGTCATTGAAATTTTCTTGCTCATACATATTACGTTACAATCCCACTGAAATTCTTCAATTACTTGCATCTTGGCGAGTTTCCGGTTGCAAGATCTAACATTGACAGGCTAGAGAGAATTATAACAGATTGATGATCCGCAGATCAAAAGTGAAAAATAACCTTCAAATCTTGTCCAGGTCCACATGCAGCACATTCACCGCGAAGGAAATCACTGCGCGGACACTCTGGCGCACCTCGCGGCATTGGCAGATCCTGGCATCCAGTTTCTTCCAGTGCCTCCTTTACCAGTCCTGTATGGACTCCACCAAGACCAACTAGGCCTGTTGTTCCCCGAGTAGCGCGTTAGCCGCTTGCTTTGTGTTTTGATTAGTTTTTCCTAGTTTGTTTTCTCCATTGTAATCAAAAAAAAAAATATATATATATATACTCGATGGTGAAGAGAAGAAAGGAAGGCTATGCGAGGTTGAAGAAAACAGGACAGGGTATGATAGCAAGAAAACTCGAGCTAATTTCGGATACAGACTCTGAAGACTCTAGCATAACTGACATTAGAGTCACGAGATACACAAAATTGTTAAACAGATAATAACATAAATATTACTTTATTTGTATATGCAATATACAATATAGTACAAAACTTCAATAAGTAGAATTTTTTATGATAGAACTGTTATACTAAATCAAATGTATATAGTAAATTCCAATGTTATACCAAATGTAATAATTGTATGCATTAATTTAGGTTGCTAAATTGTCTGTCTAAACAATTTTAGGTGTTTAGTAGAGACAGAAAAGCAAATTACAACTCACATGAAGGACGAGATATATGATACCTGAGCACTGCCGAGACTGAGGAAGACACTTCTAATTATCAGAGATCTACAGCCGAGTTATAAAAGCTTCAATAACTTGTCAATATTCCGAGACAGATCAAGTTCCATTATCTGTACAGTACTGACTACAAGAGAATATGAAGATGATACCAAATTCTGGTAACAGACATGAACAACTACTCTAACTCTCATTTTTCTTCCTCCAGCTTCCTTTAATTCTGGATACCCTGGCCTTTTGTTCACTAATATATGTTGTGGCAATGGTATGCAATATGCATGAACCAAGAAAAGTATAAATTGCCTGTCATGATATTAAACTGAGGCATAAAGCATGCAATACATGATCTTTGCACGAGCCTATATATTCTTGATAGTCATTCAAACCCGAAGGTGAAAGGTTAACTGCTAAGCTAAACTTTTGAGATGAATGCCAGCGAAGGTATCTTCCACACTTTAAATGTAAGATGAGAACATACAGAGAAGATACCACTTTATCAAGATGAACAGTTTTAAGCTTCTGTGCTGGATCAAAAAGAAGAACAGAGATTCAAATGGCAGATAAAAAATGCGACGAGTATTTGGTAAAAGTTAATTTTATGAAATTAATGGCACTATTAAGAGAAACTTCAAGGCATTGGCGCATTGAAACATACTAGCTTATTGCTTACTAAAACAAAATGATTTGCTAAGGTCATTAAGACTCCCTGCCATTAGTGCTATTTTGAATATACATACGACTTGATTATTGGCTCAAGTTGAAAGATGTTTAGCAAGTTGCAAATGTATTATCAGTAGATATGATAAGACAGTTTCTGTCGAAGGATCCGGCATCTTATAGAGGGAAAATGACATAAAATAATAAACAAGGACATAGCAAAAGTATATGTCTTAATGAAGGAATATCTATATGCAATCAAAATGTCTTATCAGTGGTGCTTTGACAAAGAAGAAAATAGGTCAAAGAAAATAACTCCAGAATCGTTTCTATTGTTTTAAGGTTCTTCGACTAAGGGACCAATAACTGATCAAGTGAAACAAAGTAATCGTTAACAGCATTCAAAAACTTATTTCAATCTCTTCCTTTTTACTAATATGTCAGAATAAATCAAAGCCGGAGATGTGCAGCACACGAACAACTAGTCAAGTTATATTCCAGTGCTCATAGCTTAACTATTGCTTTGTCAATGAGAAATACGTAGGTTAGTAGCTAATTATGACAGAGGCACAGGGACATTATTTATGATCTTCGAAGGACAGACTTATCAGAGTCGAGAATAATCAACCGACAATGAGAAAATAAACACCTGAGAACTAATAATGGGAAGAGATGAGGATGGAATGAGAAACTTGAAACAAGATGGTCCATGAGAAAGATTGACAGGTCTCTTAATACTAAGATAGGCCCGCATGCAGCAGCCAGTGGCCAGTGGCCAGTGACAGAGGGACATGTTCCCTTCTTCGATTTACCATACCAATGTTCTGATGAGAGAGAGAGAGAGAGCAATTCCATTTTTCAACGATCTTTCTACTACTGCTACAACTCTAAAAAATGTCCATGAAGAAGACCTTTTTTTAGGGCAATTTAGTGGAGACAAAGAAGGCTTTGGAACTAGAAACTAAACTCAAAGCTACTTTGTCCGATATCACCAAATCCCATATAAAACAAAAATATGGACAGAAGTTCTAAACATAGGTATATACAAAGTTACAAACATATAGGTAGATATATATCCATATATATACTTCTTTTCCTTACCATCATTCTTGGCTTCAGCTCAAAAGTTCCTCTCTCATATCTTAACAGAATCAAGCAGCTGGCCTCCAAGAAGCTCCCTGAAAACCCTCCCCAGTTTGTTATTTGGCCTTTCTGCAGATGAGTTTTGCAAGAGCCACTAACTGTTCTTTGAAGGAACATAAAAATAAATATGGATCTAAAATATGTGTACTATATACATATATATTTATATAAGAAACTGATCAATCTGTAACGCCTTCAAGAACTAGATCGCAAAGACTTGCCTTTGCAAAGACAAGGGTACTTCATAGCTCATGCATCACATCAAAACTACTCCCTTTTTGTTTCTCTCTCCACCAGCCGCCGCCTATTTCTGTCTTCTTTGTGGGGGGGATTATTAGAAAAATCATTCACATCACATCTACAGCAAGAAACTAGTAAAAAAGGAATGGCCATATCCAACCAACTAACTAAACCTCGGAGGTAATAATCATAGATCTGCAAAGTCAGCGAAGCAAAGGTAGTTTGGTAGCCTATGGGATCCTCTACTTTCTCTGGGAACTGTTAAAAGGAGACTTAAAGAAAATAGAAAAGGGAAAACATGGGCATTAGATCCATGAAATGGGTTTGCTTTTCAGATAAAAAGAAGCACAAAATAGAAACCACAAGCTGAATACTGAACATATATGCGCCTCACACCCACCTGACAGCAACAGAAGCGAAAGTTACAAAGTACTCACACTGAGATTAACTAAAATTTAAAAGAAACAACAAATCAGCCATCATCGATCCACCACCTTTGTTCTTGTTGTTGTTGAAATATAGTCGTCTATTGCCGATGCAGCATCATCAAGATTCTCACTTCCAAAAACCAATTTGGTTTTGAGATGAAAGAGTGGGTGATACATACCACACACAGCCTTGCATTTGCATGTGAATCTTGATGATGCTACACCCACAAACAACGACTGTTAGTTAATCTATCCATGCACAAAACAAAAGCGCCTTCCCAACATCTTCTCCTCTTGAATCAAACATAATATGTTCACATGTATTTATATGAAAGGCACTGAGGATCGGAACAAAAAAAGATCAAAAAACAACTAGCATCTGTATCGACTGCTTCTGGCCGAGACCATTTGTTATTAGTGAACAATATCAGAGGCAACAAGGCCACGAGCGCCAGCTGATGTGGCCTCTTCCCAGTGGTCAAAACGTGAAGAGGGGTGCCCCAAGACGGAAGAATCCACCGTGTTCAACACCCTTAACACCTATTCGAACAAGACAAAACCCAAAAAAACAACCACCTCTTATTATTATTATTTATTGTTATTATTGGTACTGTTATTGTTGGAAACCAAACTTAGTATTGTTCATAATGGAATGAAAAGGATAACAAACAAAAAAAACTAACAGAAGAGAGTGGAACCGAAAGTTGGCATCTGAGTGGTTTAAAAATTTAATTGAAATCTTGGACTTCGTCCAAATAAAAAATCATTTATTTCGGTTTATGGGTCGGTTTTTCTGGTTAGAATCTGACAAAAAAAAAAAAGCACTCGTTTCGTTGAGTAGCCATGCGAGTTTCAGGCCAAAACAACAAGAAGGAAAGATAACTCAACTTGTCAATTTCGCTAATCACGAAATTTTCAATAAATACAAAATGCTAAATCAATCAAAAACTGTAAACTGAACTAATAGGTACTTAAAAATTGAAAGAAAAAGGCTGAGCAACAGTAATGTAAAATCTTTGCTTTTGCGTGAAGATCAAACGATTGATGAAACAAAAGATTAAAGATGTAGTTGGCAGAAGCCTGAAATCTGTAGTCAGAGAGAGAGAGAGATGAGAGGAGGCTTACGGGAATAGGAACAGCAGAGGGATTCATGGGGATGTCAGGTTTATATAGGCACAGATGACTCGTAGTTTACAGGTTTGTAGATGAATGATTGTAGGTAGTAATTCTTTTCCCCTTAGATTTTTGTTTGTGGGAAGAATTTTCTACCTTTGGTGACATTTTTACTGTTTCTGGTACCAATGCTGATTGCTTCACGCTTAGCTGTATAGTAGTACTATATTATTATTATTTTTTATCTTTTGAGAACATTTTGTTGAGAGAAACAGGTTCAGTTTTCTGACATATAAGAAAAAACCCTAAAATTCTCAATTTATACATAGTTACAGAACATATGGTAGATGATCTCAAATGTTGTTCAGAAGTTTTCACGTTCTTAAGGACTTCTTTAGTTTTTCCTCAAGGCAACTTGACTTCACATTACACATTGGACGGGATCAGAAGATATACCTTTTTCTTTTGGTACATAATGGGATTGGAATTATGCTTTGATGGTTATATTAACCCTTTTTATTTTTAACGCTACGTTGCAAACCCATCATCGAACCGTTGGGCCGACCACAACAAGATAGTCTACCCTCGGGGACACATTGGCGTTGGGTGTTTCTGTTTTTCATTAACCCTCGTGGTTGGTTTGTGCGTTTAGTAGCTGCTTCCTACCGCGTACCTGCCCCCAGAACTGCCTTCTGCTTCTTCTCAGCTTTTTTCTTTTTTTTTTCAGTCTCCTGCTCGTATCATTACACACATTTCCGCCTTCAAATTTTCTGTACCCCTTATTCTGTACCTACTCTATGCTCATTGTATTTGAGTCATCCATTTATGTGAGACCTATATAAATAGATGGCTCAGATACAATAGGCACAGAGTAGGTATAAAGAAAGGGTACAGAAGATCACGTCCCCACATATCACCTTGTCTTCGACTTCTAGTTTACGATGTTGTTGATGATCTCATCTTCTACCTATAAACTCTCCAATATAAAAAATAACCCTAACCATATTTGGCAAAAAATGATAATACTATAAACCTTATTTTTAATTAGCATGTTTAAAATAACTTATATAACAACATAGAGTTTAATAGATTTCATTTATAAGATACGATTAAGATTGATAGTAGAATTGATTTAAAAGATAATTAAAGTCAATCACAAAGTTTTTCACTTTGCGAAGTTTTGAAAAAGTTCACATAGCTTTTTTAATATTTTTATAAAGAACTGTTTGTATGACTTGATCTTGTGACATAAAACTTTATCCATTGTTTCAAGACTCACCTTTAAAAGATAATTAAATATGAAATAATAAATTTTGATGTTTAAATTTACTCGTAAATTTTAATCTATTTTAAATAATTAAAGTAAGTTATATCAATTCTTGAAATTACAGAATTAAATTATATATTTCTTCTTAACCTCAAACATTTAATATAAGAAAATGTAAAATGCAAGATTCCATTTACATTTTACATGTTTTGTGCTATTCTTTAATTCCCCCATTTTCATTTTCTATCTCACTCCACTTTTCTTTTTTCACTTTGAAGATTTCATTTGTTCCGATGATTCTTACGATATCTTTATTGGAATATGTCAAACCAAATTATCTTCGTAATTGTTCTCGTTATATTAAATGAATAAAGAAAACTACGATGTAGTATTTTTTTTAACAAAGTAAAAAGGCCGCAGTAACATGAATGTGACAGAGATAGATTCCTTCCATCAACTCTCCACCACCTGAAGAACGGGATCACATAAACAGGTGAGTTGGAATCAACACCTTTACAGGCATGTTTGGTGTGCCGAAGAACCGCCCATTTCCGTACAATTTCTGACACGGCTGGTTAGCGTTTTTCTGTTTGTCATCATCATTCGGAAAAAAAAAATCTGTTGATTTTCCTTTTATGATTACACGTTTACTTTTTTTTCATTAACTCTTTGTAAAAAACTTATATTAACAAATTATCAATGAATTAATAGTTCAATAAAATAATAAATTTAAATTAATTAATATGTGAAAGTCTAAATTTTGATAAATCACAATTTGTACAAACTCAAACCCTTGAATTGCTTGAGGGGAAAGGCACTTGGAAAACCTTTCACCGCTGGATCGACCTACTCCCAAGGGTTTCATTAACTCTTTTGAAGATCAAAAGGCAAATTTGTTTTCAAGAATTTGTCAAAATAATATATAAAAAATTCAATGATTTTTTTAGGTAAATTTTGGAAAAGAAACTTATGAAATGATACGTATTTTTTAATGAGTATATAATGTTTATATTTTACTAATAATGAAATCGTCTATTTATATAAATTTGAAATTAATAGGAAAATCTCACATTGTCGTTGTCATGACTTTGCCCATTGGATTGGCCTTTTGCCAATTGGCGCAGAGAAGGTGATTTGGTTATGGAGGGTCATAAGCGTGCCACGTTTTCCTTCACATCTTAGCCGCTAGACGTGCCTCCACCTGTCTCCCTTCTAGCCACACCAATTTCTTTTTGTTTTATTTTTGTATAAATTGGAGGAGTTCAAACTAATAATTAAATTTTCATTTTTATTTTCAAATTTAAAATTTATTTAGAAGTTATTTGTTTTTCTGAAATATAAAAGTAACAACATTATTAAAAGAGTTTTAGAATATTATTCACGTGACATATTAAAAAATAATCTCGCTCCCAAGGAATCATTGTCTAACAATAATTACTTAAGTGAAGTATCTAAGGGACAAGGAGGAGGTGAAGCGCGAGAGGGCATGTCACGTGCGAAGGAGCCACGGTGGATGAGTTTGGTCATTCAAAAGTGTACGGCCGACCCTACATTGCCACGTGAAGGAGGCCTTTCTGAAGGACAGTCCCAACAGTCTTGTCCACTGTGGGCGACCCCAAAATCTCTGTACCCTTTATTTTCTTCAACTCTGCACTCTTTTCAGCTGGGACCAAAATAAATCCACCTTTAGTAGAGCTTTCACAAACACTCGCCCTCAAAATAAAATAATTAAAAATAAAAATAATAGTAAGGTGAAAGTATTTGTATTAGATAACAAATAATTATACTTTTGGATATCTTATCATTTTGAATTACTTAAGAAATAATCGGTAATATAAAAGAATTAAAGAAAATTTTGTTAAATGTTTATTAAAATCTTAATTAATTGATTGATAAGTAAGTTAAAAAATTGTATAATTGTTTTTGCTTAATCCTAATAACAATTTTAATTAAAATAATTTCATGAATTATTGATACTATAAGATATTTTTAATAATACGCAATAAAGATATTCTATAACAATCTTAGTTCAACCACTTCTGCAGGCGTAGTCTATAACTATCGAACCACACCTTCCAGCGTAATGTCAGCTTTAAGTTCAGATTCTTTACAAGAAAATTCAGAGGGTGGAATCAATGTAAAGATACGAGTTAATATTGAATCGTGGGAGGGAAAGAACAATAGAATTCGTATAAAAAAAGATTACAGAGAAAGTTGATAGAAATTATCTTTGCAGAAACAAAAAGGAAATCATGAATTAATGGAAGGTGATCCATGGTGGGGTATAGCATTGATAAGGCAGATCAACTGAGATCAATGTCAATCACCAAGAAGCATCTAACTTCTTTCTTCCCCACACAAAGCATCTACTTTTCCCTCTCCCACCAAATAATTTCATGACAATGATCTATATTGTGCCAATTGATGCTTGTCTTTGACTTGACCCCTTGCTTTACCAAAGATGTTTTAGATGATCCTACTATTCTATCATGTTTTAATATTTTTCCAAATAAGTATGCTGTAGTATTATAGCTAGCAAGTATGATTTCAAATACATGCACGATCCTACGGAGCCATTCATATATTTATTCATTTTATTTTCTGCCATTGAAAGACGCTATATTGACCTTTTTGAGCCATTGGTTCTCCAAGTTCCCAACAAGAATGAGTAAACTGGTTGAGCCTGGAGAATTAAATTGCTTGCAGGGTATGGCAGACACCCCAAGCCTCTTGCTTTTGAAGAGGCCACCAATGTTTATAAATTGCGGAGTTAAGAATTTAAGATTTTAAATATTTAATTTTTTAAATTTTGAGAGGTACAAATGTACCGCTAACTCTTAAATCTCTTTACCTTTCTGAATGATGTCAGAAAAAAGGAAGGTGCTTACGTTTGCTATTGTTACTCCCGTGGAAGCAATTAATTAGATCAAATTACTTCACATGCATTGCAAAGAAGGGACCACTAGATATTTGGTTTATATTGAATCACGTATCGACGGCTTTGTGGTTGCTCGTACGATAAACATTGCACCATTAGGAGACTTGAGTATCTTTTCCAATTTGATAAAATACATATATATATATAGAGGAGCCTGAGTATACCTATTTTTTGAAGAATCATGTTAATTCGAACTCAAGTTATCTCATGTGCGTAGGACACTGTGAGTTTTATGGTACCTATTTCACGTGCTTCATTGATGTTTTGTCTTCGACAGATCCTTTTTTACGTCATGTAATTATGTGAACAGGCCGGTAAAATTATTCCCAACGATGGAGATCAAAAACAGGATCCTGAACATGCTAATTACTTCTTTCCAATGTTTCAGCCTCTAATTTGTTGGCTACTTTATGAAATCCTAGTACCTTAATGCTTTGCTAGAGAATTTACTTGACACTTTGTCCTAATATAACTCATTTTTTTGCTTTGAAGATCAGCTGTCATGAGCATTCAAAGAAACTTGGCATACTAATTTTTTTACCTTATTGTACTTTGATTCGTCTTCTCAACGTGTTTAAACATAATTAATAAGCAGTTATTATAATTATATAATAATTTCGTCGGAAGAATAGACAACAGATTGATTCTTTCTGAAACCGATCACTACTCACATGTTATCTTACAAGAAAATAGAAGTTGTCATGATGATGATTGTTTATATATAGAACAAGCATAGGGCATGGAACAGCTTTCTCTCTCGTAATAAAAATGTATAAATGGCGATGCAATTCACATGAAAGGAGTAAATTAACAAAAATGACGAAAATGAATAAAGAAAATTGGAGAGACAAAACACGACTGGGTATAGGTACTTGAATCAACTAGGATGGTCTCACTCTGTTGAAGGAGCTAACCAGTTGGAGGGTTCCTTCCTACTCGGAATTCGAGGTTGGTCCTGCGTATATATGTCTCCCTCCTTCCTGATCTCCTCTCTCAAATAATTGCACAAAAGTAGTTTGACAGCAAAATCCTCATCACATGGCAGCAAATGTGAGGTCACTTTTCTTGGTTTATGAGTCGGTGCTGCGTATGCTTACATGGTATCAGAGTATAACCTAGTACACGACCTTATTTTGAATATTCCAGCCATCTCACGGCTTTCTTCAAGGCAGAACTTGAGGTACAGTCCTCGTAGGATTAGGCTTTGAATTAACTGTTTTATGATCAAATTGCATTCATATGATCAACTTGCAACTTTACTTACGGTCTAGTCAAACTTATTCTGTCAGTCCAACATGCCGAAAACGTGTGCTAATGTTACGGTTGAATGAAAATTGAGAATTCTTGGTCCTGGACAATCCCGAAGCATGGGCAAGATGACGGCTCTTCCAATCTATAAGTTGGATTCCAAGGTCCTTTTTTTGGTCCGCATCCCAAGTTGGGCTTTGATTGTTTCACACAAGTCTTTGTGTTCAACAATTTTCATTTGTTGGGCTTCTGTTCATTTTTATTATTTTGACCGATTAATATCGCTACAAGTTCAGGTCATTGTTCTATTTGTTATGGTTTGGTCCAAATAATGAGGCAGGGCATAATATTTATTTTCAATTTCTTAAAAATTAAACCAAATATTAAACTGGTAAAAAATATTTAAAATTTAAAGGTTCAATCGGTATTAAGCCGTTATATAATAAATAAAAAATATAATTAACTTTTTAGTTCGATAGCATAATATTTATTTTCAATTTCTTAAAAATTAAATCAGATGTTAAACTGGTAAAGAAAATATTTAAAGTTTAAAGATTCAACTAGTATTAAACAGCTATATAATAAATAAGAAATAAAATTAACTTTTTAGTTTGATTCAATTTATTTTAATAAATAATAACCCTTATTGTGAAAATTTAATCAATTAGTTGATTTTTATAAATTAATGAATTTTTAATAGTTTTTAATAAGAATTTGACTAATAAAAACAGTAACTTTTAATTATATTTTAAAATTTTAATCTTTAATCTTTAACCAATTTTATAATAGTGTAATACTAATTGTACTTTTTAAATATTTCAATTTAGATTTTTGATATTAAAAAATAAAATTTGAAAATTTTCATCGCAAAACATTGAATTTTTAAGTTTTACTATTTATTTTAAATATGATTTAAAATACAATATAATAAATTTTAATTATTCATAAAAAGTAAGATTCATTCTCAATTTTTCAAAACCATGTCTTTCCGGTTTGATCCGTTTTTTTTTTTTGATAAAAGGGAGAAAAACAGAAAACATTACATGGTACGTCTCAGATGACAAATCCCCGACTCATCCTTTAAAAGGAGAGGTATGCAACTGTTAGGTGGGTGCTCAAGATGGGTGATTCCGACGGAGAACTGTACTGCAACATGTACAAGCCAGTCCGTACATCGATTGCCTTCCCGATAAATATGCTAAATTAGGACAACCTAATTTCAGAAAAGTGCAGTGCATGAATGCCCAACACTAAGGCCCTGTTTGGTTGGATGTTAATTAATGGAATGGAATGTAATGTAATGGAAGGGAATGGAATGGTTTATAATGGAATGGAATGTAATATAGTAAAAAGCTGTTTGGGAAGG
>JANKOE010000008.1:6346255-6360181 GCA_026284465.1 Erythroxylum citrifolium
TGCCTTGTTTCAACTTTTCACAGTTCAAAGTGATTTAAAAGTAACTTATTTGAATCTTTTAGCCCTTGGTGACACTTTCCTTAATTGCCATCTTTCTATGTCTTAAAATCAAATCCCAACCTCTGCATTCATCAGCAATTGAGTTCATATTGGTGAATGAATTAATCAATCAACAAACCGATGGCACTTGACACCATTGAGATCCTCGTGTGGAATCGGAATTCCACCTACGATGCTTCAGGAACCCCGCGATGGCCACTGGGTGCAATCGGACTCCTACCTTGAACCACCTGCAAGAAAGAAGCTTTCATGGCGTTTTGTTGCAACAGGTTTTTCACTCGCCTCACTATAACGACGAGGTACCGCTTCCCCCAGCTTCTCTCTTGTCCATCTTCGACATTGAATTCTCATTTCAGCTCTTTAGACCTTACACACTACCCATGTGGTGGCATCGAGAACCAATCCAAAAAACTTGATGAAAAACACGTTCTCGACGAACTCTCCAGTATTTTACCAATTTCTCACAAAACCAAAACATTCCCATCTCCGTTAAATGCAAAGAATGGAGTGTTTGAAATTGGAACAGGTGTAGACCACTTGTTGTTGCCGGAAGAAAGATTGAGAGGTGTTTTTCTGCAGAAATTAAAAGGAATTTCGGCGATTGAGTGTGCTTTATCGAGCGTCGATGTGGATTTGAGTCTTGACCTTATTGGTAAAGTGCTGAACAGAGGAAATTTAGGAGGGGAATCCATGGTTATCTTCTTTAATTGGGCTGTTAAGCAGCCTATGATACCTAATAACATTCATAGCTTCAACGTACTCATTAAAGCACTGGGTAGAAGAAAGTTTGTTGATTTTTTGGTGCAAGTTGTGCAAGATTTGAGGACGAAAGGTATGAACCCCAACTTGGAGACAGTATCAATTCTAATGGATAGTTTAATTAGGGCTCGTAGGGTGTACAAAGCTGTCCAGATATTAGGAAACTCACAAGAGTTTGGATTTGAATGCAATACTGAGTCTTTGAATGTTCTTTTGCAATGCCTGTGTAGAAGATCACATGTAGGTGCAGCAAATTCGTACTTCAATTCAGTCAAGGGCAAGGTGAAATTTAATGTTATGACGTATAATATAGTTATCGGAGGGTGGGCAAAATATGGCAGGGTTAGTGAGATTGAGAGAATTGTTGAAGCAATGGGGAAAGATGGTTTTACTCCTGATTGCTTGACTTTTCGTTATCTTCTTGAGGGATTAGGGAGATCTAATAGGATGGAACATGCTGTCAAGGTTTTCCAAAATATGAAGGAGAGTGGCTGTGTGCGAGACGCTGGTGTTTACAATTCAATGATTTCTAATTTTATTTCTATTGGAGATTTTGATGAGTGTATTAAGTTTTATGAGGATATGATGCGGGATAATTGTGATCCAAACATTGAAACTTATACCAATCTGATATCTGCTTTTATCAAAGCCCGGAAAGTGGCTGACGCACTGGAAATGTTTGATGAAATGCTAAATCGAGGAATGGTTCCTACAACAGGGACGATAACTTCTTTTATTGAACCTCTTTGCCATTTTGGTCCCCCCCATGCTGCAATGGTGATCTATAAGAAGGCAAGAAAAGCGGGCTGTAAGATATCACTCAAAGCTTATAAGCTATTGCTGATGCGGCTATCTAGATTTGGAAAATGTGGAATGCTGTTGAATGTATGGCATGACATGCAAGGGAGTGGCTACTCTTATGATATTGAAGTTTATGAGTATATTATCAATGGGCTTTGCAACATAGGACAACTTGAAAGTGCCATATGTGTTATGGAGGAATGTTTACGGAAGGGCTTTTGCCCAAGCAAGCTTATTTGTAGCAAGCTAAATACAAAACTAATTGCTTCAAATAAAGTAGACAAGGCATACAGGCTGTTTCTGGAGATCAGAGTTGCCCGTCGCAAAGAAAATTCCTGGAGAAATTCGCGTGCGAAAGGTTGGCCCTTTTGAGATTTCATCTCTCATGGCAAGTGCAAATATATGCTTTCGTCATGTTGTCACCATCAAACACCTTTTCCTGCAGAACTTGATAGAGAATTAGAGATAGACAATTGTAAGATTGGTTTTTCCTGTAGTCGTCCAAAATTCGCTGACATCTATGAGCTCCTTAATCTTCAAATAACTTTTAGTGTGATGAGAACATTGTCTCAATAATTTAAGCTGCTAGCTGTGGAATATAAAGTTGACAATATATTACAGAAATCATATGGGAAGAATGACTTTCTTGTTGATCCTTCTACTGGCTGGTGCCAAATGTGTGACACGAAACTTCAGAGAAGGCTTGTTAGCTTTGTCACGCTACAGGCTGTACTTTCCTTTTTCAGGTTGTACTTTCCTTTTTCGTCATTCTTTCAGATTGTAACAGAAGAACTACTTCCTGGTGGTTCTGTTCTGATGATTAAATTATCGTATCCACATTGAAACAATGTAACTATCTTTATAATTTTACACAATTATTCAAAATCAGTTACTTTTATTTCGTACTAGTCAGGCTGTTTTGTAACTTTGACTTTGACTTCAATTTTGGTCGATTTTGAAGCATTCAATTGAAGAAATACGAGGGTGAATTGGGTAATATTGTCGACCATTTTCCAGATGAAATAAAACGTGGCAGCTTAGAACTGGATGAAACACGACGAAGCTGGCTCACCTAATCGAGCCAACTTCTAATTCACGCACCCAATGTTTTTGACTTGTCCATATTGATTTACTTGTCAAAACAAAAAACATATTAGGAAAGAAGGAAGGAGCTAGTCTATTCCCGCTAAAACGACCCACCTTCTCTCCCTCTCGTTCTCTGCGGATGACTTACAAATTATAATTTCTAAGACTAGAGTTTGGGATATACATTGGATACCGTCTGATGGCCGTCTCTATCTCGCCGCTGTTAAACGGCGAGAGAGCCGTGGTCACGCTTTTTGTGGGTTGCATCCTCTTCTCCCTTCCCTATTCTCTTTTACTCCATGGCCTTTCTCTCTCTCTTCTCTCCCTCTCTGCCTTCTCCGTCGAGATCCTCTCCGACAATTCTCCTTCTCTCTCTCTATTCAAAACCAGGTACTTTTTCTCTAGGGTTTCCATGTCTGTTTTTAGTTAATTTCGTTTCTAATCCTTGTAATTAAGTTCGGAATTATAATTGGTTTAATTGTTGCAAAATTATAGGGCTGGTGCTTCGTCTGGGATATTGCTAGGTGCGGTCACATTGCCTGCTTTGATGCTTGCCAAGTTGATTCAGATGTCAAGAGCGTTGCTGTTGCATCAAACCAATCACCAAGGTACTGGTTTTGCAGTCAAACAACGAATCTTTTTTCTGATTACTTAAGCTTCAATTATTTAGCTTACTACTAAATGCTGATCTTGGGTACATAGCTAGGTATGACAAGTTGTAGACTGATTTTTAACTTCCACCTGCAGCGTCATCTTGTCTTAATGTTCAGGGAATCAGTTCTTTGACCTTTTCCAGCATTTTTACATGTCCTCTTTTTGCTCCTAATTTCGTATGCGCATATGATGTTTCAATTTACATGCAGAGCTTAACTACCTGGCCTTGGAATACTGGGCCTCATCCGCTACCAGCTTCTTTGTATTGGTATTCCTATGCATAAGTGTCCGATGTTCACCAAGACATTCACTACGCCCTCCATTCAGTGCTTGGTTATTCAAGTTTGGCTCAAGTTGTTTTGTTCTATATGCAGCACTTTCCTTTTTATCCCTTAACGGTTAGTCTTCAGTTCTGCACGATTTATCTATGTAACTGCTTTCCTTTTTCTTTTAGTTATGTGTGGCAGTTGACTGAGGTAGCAAAATTTGGAGTATGTTATGTACAGTACTCATGTCTTCAGTTTTTAGTGGCTAATGAAGAATGTTGGTGGAGGTCACTGTTTAGCTTTGCTGATTTTTGTAGTTAACCTTTTACAGGCCTGCTGTCGAATTTTCTGTGGGTTATTATTCATGGATGTGCTTCTGTCATATTGTTGCAGCACCTACTTAATACTTTCCCGTCATGTGCTTCCATTGGTATGTGCTTCTGTCATATTCTTTCATGTATGTTTAGTTTGATAAAATTGTGATATGCTAGAACATTGCATCATTGCCTTATGAGTTGTTTGTTATTGCATTGCTGTTATACAGTTTGATAATCTTATTTACTGTCTTGCTGCAATAGATTGTTTCTTCTTTCATTCGTAACTCTCACATTGACATTATGAGAACAGAGTGGTGTTACAGTTCCCTTTAAGTGAACATGTTGGGTTATAGGATGAAGTTCTCTGCCTATAATCATGCTTTTAGAAAATTGAAAGCAAATCTTTTATGGTTGACTCTGTTCAGTGATTACTCTTGTTCTCTTGTTTTTCTAGGAGAAGCACTTTTGGTAACTGCTAGTCTTGTGCTCTACTTTGGTGACATGATGGCATGCACATTTGAGAAGGCTAGTGCTTTTCTGCACAAGATAGTTTGCTATTCTCCCTGGGTTAAGCCAAGTATTTTTACATCATATTGGTGATGGCTTTGTGTGTGAACAGTTTCATGGGTACTTGACTCCATCAGTGTTGGTCCCTGTACGAATGGGAACTAAGAGAAATGAGATCAGTATTATCATTCAGGTATATTTTTAATCTGTGAAAATTCTCAGCATGGGACATGTTAAACTTTTTAATTGATTATCGCTGGGTAGTGAAAGTTGTTCCGTAAATCCAGGGACTGCTTCTTGGTCTTCTGATTCTGCCTATGGCCTTTAAATCCGTGCTTCATATAATGCGTTATCCTGGAAATCCATCCAATTGTGGAGCAAGGGCATACAGTGAAGGAAGGCGATCTGTTGTATTCGTTGCCTTACTTGGTTTTATCACAATTGTGGTCAGCCCATCGTGGATGCAACTCGTTGAGGATTTTGATGTGCATCCATATTTATGGTATTTTTTCTCTGAACTTTGAATTCAATATAAATCTTAGTGCTTGCATTAACCATATATCCATTGCATTATGTGGAGGAATACTTTTTGCACCAGATGGTTCAACTAATTATGAAGTGTAAAACTATGTTTGCTGCTCTCTGTCTGTCTCTCTGTCTCTCTTACCCACACACATGCACGCATGCACTCACACACCCACACACATACGCAGAGGGGGAGAGAGAGAGATAGAGATAGAGAGACGCATACACATTGGATGTTCAGGCTTGGAACTAACCTAACCACCTGGTCCTATGTAATTGTTTCAGTTATGTTTTCTTTGTGCTGGTTTGATTTCAACATATTATGACATGCGTAAGTTTCATGAAATAATTAAATGATTTGTCAAGATTTGAAACTTTATCAAAGTGTGAGATATTATGCTTTGTACTTTGACACAAAACTGACTGTGACTGCAAATTTGGTTTTCTTGTATTGCTGTTACATCCACCAGATTCAGAATATCTTCTATTGAACTTTTCAACAGGGTGGTTAAATTTGTTTTCTCAGAGCCAGTTAAAAGGCTATCACTGTGTATCTACTGGGTATGTGTGATACTTGTGTCTGTCCAGAGGTTCTACAACATATCAAAGAATAGTAAGATTGAAAGAATTCTTCTTCGGAAGTACTATCATCTCGTGGCTGTTTTAATGTTTTCCCCTGCTGTCATCTTCCAGGTGATTAGGAGTGAAAAAGGATTTATCTTTACTCCGTTTTCTCATTTACTGAAAATGCTTTTAGGAATGATTTGCTTAAGTAGACAGCTAACATGACTTTCAATTGCAGCCAAAGTTTCTTGGTCTAGCATTTGGGGCGGCACTGGCAGCTTTTCTGATATTAGAAATCATTCGAGTAAGTTGTCAAAATCACCAAATGTTATTGTGATTTTTTCATGTTTAATTTTCATTTTGTTTGCATGTTGAAGATGCCTAAAATCAAGCATTTGGGTTTCGCTCCTTGTGAATAGGTTGTAATTTGAGTAGGGTTAGTTGTTCTATAAAAGAAAAGTGAAACAGAAAAGAAGCATTTCTAAATCATGCTTAACTTGGCTGCTTCAGGTTTATTAGCTATTTAGTTTATTGATGAAGAACCCAGGCATGGAACTTTGTTCCGAACATTGGTGCAACAAATAACTAATTTCACAAACTTTAATGGGGGATTCCTGTAACTAACTATGTGTTGCCCTAGTTTACCATCTTCTTATTAGTGTTACTAGATGTGTACTTGACAGAACAAATGTGGAAAATAATTGAAGACATATCTGAGACTTTGAAAAGTAAACCTATATGACGATGCTCGAGGCTAATAAGATAATGGACACCCAAGTGTGGGGCACGACATTATATTAAATGCTATTATTATTATTAAAAAACTGTTTAGTAGGATACTAGATGTTTTAGGCTTGACATGGACCCCTGGTCTTTGATTGGCTCGAAGAGGTGGACTAGTCCAATGTGTAAGCAAGTTGGTCCTTATTGCTGTCTAACGGGAAATGAAAAATAGGCATTTCACTCGTGTCCTCTTCCAAACAGGCCCTTGAGTATGTTAACATTTGTTCTTGAAAACATTCTAGATATTTCATGATATGCATGAACGAGTTTTTTTTCCTTAATGACCTATCAGGTTTGGAAAATTTGGCCTTTTGGACAAGTCATACATCAATTTATGAATGCTTTCACAGACCATCGTGACTCGGATCTTCTTATTGTCAGGCATGACTTTCATTTCCCTCACTTTTTTTTCCCTTTACGACTACTTGATTCAAATAAGTAATTGCTTTCATTTGTTGCTTTTTGAATTTCTTTAGCCACTTTTCACTGTTGTTGGGATGTGCAATTCCTATTTGGATGTCTTCGGGGTATAATGATCGGCCCCTTGCACCTTTTGCTGGAATTTTGAGCTTGGGAATCGGAGATACAATGGTGAGTAATGCTTCTTTTGCATAATCACTGATCTGGTGAATGAGTAGAATATTTGAATAATTTAATCTTTTGGTTTTTGATTTTTGTGTTCAGGCATCAATGGTTGGCCACAAGTATGGTGTACTCAGGTGGTCGAAAACTGGAAGTAAGTGTTTGCTTTACTTGGAAAAAGAAAGTTAATGAATGAAGGGAGAGAAAAAGTTCTTGCTCTGGTGGCTATCTTTTAGACACCCTGCTAATGCGTGAGAACTGTTTTTGACACAGAGAAAACTATTGAAGGCACTGCAGCTGGTATAACTTCAGTTTTGGCTGCGTGCTCAGTTTTGCTTCCACTTCTGGCCTCGACTGGTTATATTCTTACGCAGGTTTCTCTCTCTATTCACTAACCCATACATTCTTTATGATTGACGAGAAGGTTTTGTTGTCCTCTTTATGGCTGATTTACGTGGAAATTGAAGGCTCACACATTCTGTAAAAGATTATAACAGAATATGTGCCAGAAGTTGTGTTTAACTGCAAAGGAAGTTGCATAAAAATCAGATTATTTTCTATATCTTTTGATAGAACTCAACATTTTGCACTTCTTTATCTTCTGCTAATTTCTCTCCTATCCCGTTTGGTTAGTGAGGTAGTCATTTGTCTTTGTTCACCCCCAAACTGGCATTTCCTAAATATGCTGACGTAGTTGATTAACTAGTCAATCAGCGTCTGTAGTATTTATGATGTTTCTATTTCTACTTTATGCAGAACTGGGCGTCTCTCCTCCTAGCCGTGATAGTTAGTGGTTTATTGGAGGCCTACACAGCTCAACTTGATAATGCTTTCATACCGCTCGTTTTCTATAGCCTCCTCTGTTTATGACTGCAACATCCATTTCGAAATAATCCAATGGTAAATTCTCAAGTGAACTGACCTCCAAGCGGCAACATGTAAGTACAACTAGCTAATTTTTATTTTTTTGGAGAGCATACACAACAAATTTTGATAATGTTGGGTTAATATGATTTTGGATTGGGTCAAAGTGCACCAAATTTATTCTGTAACATCAAAAGTGTAAAGACAGTTCCACTTTGTGTATAGTGAACAACATATGTTGTACCTTGAGATAGCAAATACAGAATCTTAGGAATACGGTGGTCAATATATCTTTTTGTTTTTCTGTTTTTGTTTGCTTAGGGGTTTCTTTCAACATTGGTTTATTTAGATTTGGGGCTGGCCCGATTCGGTCCGATTTGTTGCATTTGGATTTATTTGATCGGATTTTAAGTTGGTTTGATTTTTGTTTTTTTTAATAATTTTATAAAATTTAAAACTATATTATTTTAAATATATAAGAATATGTATAGTTTTTAAACTTTATAAAATTACAAAATCTATACATACATATATATATATATATAAAAACTAAGAATAATATAAAATATTTAAGTTCATGTTAATGAACATAATAAAGTAGAAGAAATAAAAAGACATATATATATAAAGTGATTAAAAAAATGAAGAATGTGAAACTATATTTAATGACATATTTGTTCAAATAGTATTGGCTCCTTTAAAAAAAAAGAGTATTGGCTCCAATTATCATTATCATTCTTATTTTATATCAAATGATGTTTTAATATTTTCACATTTAAGATTATCTTCCAATTGATTTCATTTATAAAACTTAGTTCCAAAAACCTGATTAGGTAAAAGATTGGTGTATTAAGGCAAATTAAATTCATACAGCGACTTTGTTCTATTAAAATGTTAATAAACAAATAAAATTAAATTATTAAGGAATTATAAAAAAAATTATTCTAACTTAATAATATCATACCTTTTCAAAACTTCATATTGTACCAAATAAATGCCAAATTATTTAATCTTTTGTGTTTTAATTTATTTTTTCTTTTAGACTAAATGAATTTAAATATGCTTCAATTCTTTTCACACACAATTATACTTATACATTGACTGATAATTAAAATTGTAAACTTTTACAATTATAGAACACTAATTTCAAATTTGTTCCACTAAGTAATTGTACTTAGATTAAGTTTATCTTCTTAATGGATCGTAATGGACATCCCTAACTCACCATACACATCCTTATATACTCTGTTTATAAGTTAAGGAGATCTTGTATCATTTTATGTGAAACAATTATTGTGATCGTTAAAATTATTTCTTCACTCACTTCAACTTTCTTTGTAAAATCCAATACAAAATAGACATTCAAATCTAAAAATCCCTATAAGCAAATAATGGAAAGTAAAGTTTTCTTTCACATTTTCTATTAATGATTGAGATAAGAAGTATACAAGGAGGACTTATTTTTACAAATGGTCTTAAAGTTAACTTTCACATCTTCCATTGATGATTGAGGTTAAGGTATGAACACATACTGTACTTTTCCTAAGCAAGTCATGTTCATCTGTCTTTTTTTCTTAGTCAACAAATTGATGAAGCTGTTATCTTCTTTTCGCAACTCCTACTTCACTAAGTAATTTATAGATTATTACTTGAATACTTTCACTATGTTTACTTTATCACATTGACAAAGTATCAATTTATGAGCATATCAGATTAAAATTCTTGCAATCTCTCACATCCCAAAAGAAACCCATTATTGGGTAATATATAGAAGGATTATGGAAAAAATAATATGATTACAAATCATAAAATTCTTGTACTTGTACTTAAAGCAACTAGTGGAGCCAATTGTCAGAGCTTGTGGAAGAACTTTGGAGCAGTGTAATTTAAGTTGCTAAAGATGAGTGTTAAATTCGGCAATAATATGCTTGGCGAGAGAGAGAATCCAAAATGTTAGGGAATCCATCTGGCCTGTCCTGTCAACAACTCTATAGTGCTACTTTATCCCTAAGGTTATGTTTGGTTTAGTAGTTATTAATGGAATGGAATGGAATGGAATATTATTCTATCGTTTGGGAGGAGGGTTTATAATGAAATGAATGGAATAGGATGAAAGGGGAAGGTTTCACATTACATCTCATTTTATCTGAAACAGTAAAAATAAGTTACTTCTGATTTAGAGGGTTTAAAATGGAATGTTTAATAATAAACAATATTTCACTCAATTACATTATGAACCCTTCTTCCAAACAACATTTCATTATATTACATTATGAATTCTCCCTCTCTCCCAAACAACAATTTTCTAACATTACATCCATTTACATTTCATTCTATTTCATTCCATTAAAAACCTTACATCCAACCAAACATAATCTAAAACATGTTGAGTGATAATGTACTCTAAATTATACATACATACATATATATAAATATGGAGATATTATAATAGATATTATTATGAATTATACACCTAAATATGTGTGTGTGTGTGTGTGTGTGTGTGTAAATAAAACCAATATTTATATAATTAATACCTTATCCTTTTCTTATAGTGGAGAAATTATAGCAATTATTACTCTAATATATATAAACCTATGATCAAGATTTATATAATAACTAATACCTTATGTTGTGCAAATGGACGTATTATATATGAAAAATAAGGAAGTAAAAAATACAATAATTTATGGGTAAGAAATATACTCTTTTATTAGTGTAAGAAAGATGATACAAGGAAAAGTATGACCAAAACTATCATATTACAAAACTCTTAACAAGGTATTTATAGAATTACATGGAAAAAGTCTAATTAAAGTGAAATTTTATCACCACAGAATCTTAAGATCATTGATATTCTATTTTACAAAAATTCAAGGTCAATAAAACTCTAATTTATTATAGTCCTAATGTTACTGAAATTCTATTTCACTAGAATTCAAGATATATCTCCCAATTTTCTACCTTGACTTGAATTCTCCAACATCCATCTAAGAATTATTCCCCACCATACAAGCCCTCAAAGGCTTCAAGCTATATGAGCATTCATCAAGTTCAATCTACCTTTGAACTTCTTTATGGGTAAGAACTTTATCAATAATTCAGTTACATTCTTTAACGTTCAACCTTTTTTCAACAAGATATGACCAGATGCAATCAATTTCTCAATATTATGAAATCTTACATCCATTTGTCTATCTTTCACCTGACTTTTCCTAGTCCTTTGAAAGATATTTTCATCCCTATTATCAATTGTCAGAGCATTAGGAACCAAGTCTCCCTAACCATATCTTCATGGTTGCCTGACAGTCCTTCTCGCTTTATCCTTGACTATCCCATGTTGATGTTTTCTTCTTGACATTATTTTATCTCCTGGAGTAGAATTTTCAGCTCTCTTGGCATTCATTCTAAGTTGTTTTTGTATTACCTTAAAACCAGTACTGCTCATCATTGAACCGGACATGACCTTTTCATATGTTTATGCCAACATATGTCCCTCTCTTGACACTACTTCTTTAAAAGTTACCGTATTTTTACTAAGCACACAACTTATAAAATTCTACCTTCCCATGTTTGTTATCCTTAATAAGTTCCTTTTATAAAGTTCCATCATTTATTGCCCATAAGGTGACTCACTTGTATGTGTCATGCTATAGTTCCTTCATTCTTCCTTGAAGTTAATTAGGATATAGCCACCAATCTCATTATTGTCTTTCCAATTAAGGTACAATTGTCATGTTGTAATTTTTCTTTCATCACAATCCACACTCCTTTTATCACCTTAAGTTGTTCATCATCATCAAAAAATTTATACCCTTACTTATAAAGAGTATCTATAAAAATCATATTTTTAAGCTAAAAAACATACCAACCATCTAATGTTTTAACAATTTTATCATGCATTTAGATCAGCACTTAACCACTTATTTTGATTGCAAACACTCCATCATCACTCAATTTCATTTTCTTTAAAAGAAAAAAACTAATCCCTATTGAAAGTTATATGATAAGTAGCACTAATGTCTATCACTCATCGATTCACAAAATCAGAATTACTCACTAATAAAACATCATTGTCTCTTCCATCCTTGTCATTGAAACTCTCCTAAACTACAACAATACTTGTTTTTCCATATGTTTCCCTTTTCACATTTTCATTATTTTGATGTGGACAATCCCTCTTAAAAGTGCCCTTTAACTTTACAATTAAAACATCAAACAACTTTAGCCTTCAATCTAGATTGTGAATTACTTATATTTTTGTGTTTCCTCATTCCTTCCTCTGTTGATAACTAGACTCATATTTGATACGCATTCATATGTTTCAAAGACCTTTTTCTTTAATTCGTTAGATTACGAAGCATCGTTCACATTACTGAAATAAATAGTCTCTTTACCATATAACATGGTATCAACAAAATTCTCATATGAATTTGGCAAAGAGCATAAAATGATTGTGGCTTAATCCTCACCTTGTAAATCCAAGATGGTTCGATTAAATTTATCAATGTGATCTTTCGTTAGTTACTTTATAAAAACCTTAAGGAATACTAACGTTGGTTTTATTATAAATGATTCATAAGTGATCTCTTCTTATACTTACTTTCAATTCGTTTCCACAACGAAGCTTTTTCTACTTTTACAACCCCACGATTCTATTTATTCGGTTCTGAATTTTGAACTAACTTTGCGTGCTTTTGCACTCTAGGTTCAACCTTAAACTCCACACAGCTGGGGTGATAGCTGCTTCTTTTGGCATGGCCAACTTCTTTGCTCGACCTTTCGGTCGACACGCGTCTGATTTAGCAGCTAAAAAATTTGGCATGAGGGGAAGGTTATGGACACTTTGGATCCTCCAAACTCTGGGAGGTGCCTTTTGCATCTGGCTCGGCCACTCCAGTTCGCTTCCTATTGCGATATTAGCAATGATGTTATTTTCAATCGGCACTCAAGCTGCTTGCGGGGCAACTTTTGGGATCGTTCCCTTCGTTTCGCGGAGGTCCCTGGGGATATTTTCAGGATTAACTGGCGCTAGAGGGAACTTCGGTTCGGGCTTGAATTAGATAATATTCTTTTCTGGCTCGAGGTTTTCTACGGAGACAGGCCTATCTTTGATGGGCGTTATGGCTGTTATTTGCACTCTGCCCGTGGCTTCGATCCACTTTCCACAGTGGGGAAGCATGTTCCTACCTGCTTCCAAAAATCCTGAAAAGTGCTCTGAAGAGTATTATTACACATCTGAATGGACGGAGGAGGAAAAGCAGAGAGGTTTACATGAAGGAAGTCTCAAATTTGCAAGGAACAGTCAGTCGAAGAGAGGCAAGCGGGCAGTTTCTACGTTGCCATCTCCGCCGTCTGCAACACCAGTCCATGAGAATGTTTAACCGGTGGCTTAGCGTCCATACACGTTAAACCCAAATAAGGGGGGAGGACTTTTGCTCAAAGGACTTCCTATATTATATGGAACTCTGTAGTGTAACTCGGTTCACTTTTGATGTATAATCGCACTTTCCTCTGCTTGCTTCCCAAAGGGCTGACTCCCACCACCTTTGCCGACTATCGTCCCATATCGTGTACTAATTTTCTTTACAAACTTATCTCAAAGCTCCTTGCAAACAGATTGAAGGAAGCTATGACTCCATTAATCAGTGTTAACCAAAGTGCTTTCATGTCGGATTGTTACATTGGGGACAACTTTCTTATTGTTCAAGAACTTTTGAAAGGCTACTCTACTTCTTCCAGCCCGCCTAATTGCACTTTGAAGATTGATTTTCATAAGGCCTTTGATAGTGTTGATTGGGGCTTCCTGCGAGCCATGTTGGAGGCCTTTGGCTTTCCCCCTCAATTTACTCGGTGGATTATGGAATGTGTCACTTCGGCATCTTTCTCGGTCTTGATTAATGGTACCCCTACCCGATCTTTTAAAGCTGCCAAGGGCATTCGTCAGGGGGATCCTCTTTCTCCATACATTTTTCTTCTAGTCATGGAATCCTTTAATGCTTTTATCCGGCGTGCCACCATGTCTAATCCACGTTTCAAGTATCATTCCAAGTGTAAATCTCTCGGTTTGACTAACTTATGTTTTGCAGATGACCTCCTCTTATTTTGCAAGGCGGATTTGGAGTCTATTCGGACTTTTCTGCATGCCCTCAGTCTCT
>JANKOE010000008.1:6361715-6372729 GCA_026284465.1 Erythroxylum citrifolium
TCTCGCTTTATCCTTGACTATCCCATGTTGATGCTTTCTTCTTGACATTATTTTATCTCCTGAAGTAGAATTTTCAGCTCTCTTAGTATTCATTCTAGGTTGTTTTTGTATTACCTTTGAACCAGTATTGCTCATCATTGAACCGGACATGACCTTTTCATATGTTTATGCCAACATATGTCCCTCTCTTAACACTACTTATTTAAAGGTTACCTACTTTTTACTAAGCTCACAAAACTTATAAAATTCTACCTTCCCATGTTTGTTATCCTTTAATAAGTTCCTTTTATAAAGTTTCATCATTTATTGCCCATAAGGTGACTCACCTGTATGTATCATGGTATAGTTCCTTCATTCTTCCTTAAAGTTAATTAGGATATAGCAACCAATCTCATTATTGTCTTTCCAATTAAGGCACAGTTGTCATGTTGTAATTTTTCTTTCATCACAGTCCACACTCCTTTTATCACCTTAATTTGTTTATCATCATCAAAAAATTTATACCCTTATTTATAAAGAGTATCTATAAAAATCATATTTTTTTAAGCTAAAAAACATACCAACCATCCAATGTTTTAACAATTCTATCATGCATTTAGATAAGCACTTAACCACTTATTTTGATAGCAAACACTCCATCATCACCCAATTTGATTTTCTTTAAAAGAAAAAAATTAGTCTCTATTGAAAGTTATATGATAAGTAGCACTAGTGTCTATCACTCGTCGATTCACAGAATCAGAATTACTCACTATTACAACATCATTGTCTCTTCCATCCTTGTCATTGAAACTCTCTTAAACTACAACAATACTTGTTTTTCCATATGTTTCCCGTTCACATTTTCATTCTTTTGATGTGGACAATCCCTCTTAAAGTGCCTTTTAACTTTACAATTAAAACATCAAACAAATTTAGCCTTCAATCTAGATTGTGACTTACTTACATTTTTAAAGTGTGTTTCCTCATTCCTTCCTCTGTTGATAACTAGACTCATATTTGATACGCATTCATATGTTTCAAAGGCCTTTTTCTTTAATTCGTTAGATTACGGAGCATCATTCACATTACTAAAATAAATAGTCTCTTTATCATATAACATGGTATCAACAAAATTATCATATGAATTTAGCAAAGAGCATAAAATGATTGTGGCTTAATCCTCACCTTGTAAATCCAAGATGGTTCGATTAAAATTATCAATGTGATCTTTCGCTAGTTACTTTCTAAAAACCTCAAGGTATACTAACGTTGCTTTTATTATAAATGATTCATAAGTGATCTCTTCTTATACTTACTTTCAATTCGTTTCCATAACGAAGCGACACTAGTTTTTTTAATCACTTCTCTCAAGACCTCATCTCCTAGACTCAATAGAATTGTGTTGTGTACCCTTGACAAAATCTCTTCCTCCCCTTATGTCCTTAAATTCTCCAACAAATTTTCTTCTCCTTTTAAAGTTGTTGCGTACGCATCCCTAATGAATAAGAATCACTCTCATATTCACCTTTTATAGAGTAAAGTCATATTGAACTTATGTTGAGACATTTTGACATCAAACCTTATGTTTGATACCAATTGTTGCACAAAAGAAAGCAAAGAACAAACTAATCTATGGGCAAGGAATTAGATTTTTATATTACTATGAGAAAAGTATTACCAAAACTATTACCTTACATAACTTTTAACAAGGTATTTATAAAGTTCCTTTTTGAAAAGAAAAAATGGTATTAATTAATATATGTAGAAGGTAGTACAAAATCGGCATAGTTGTGAGGGGATTACCCTACTACAATCCTTGAAAAATCTTGTAAAGAGGAAGGACAAAAGGGAGAGATATAAGACTAGTGGATCAACCATGAATCACAAATAATTTCAGATGTTCAAGGATGAGAGAATGTTGATAATGCAGTGAAGATGCATCTTCTTCACTAGTATTGGCTCTCAGATATGTCAGATTATGCCTGATTGTAGGGTCTCCAGTGAAGAACTTCGATTTGCAAAACATTTGAAGTTTCTTTCTCTCTATAGTATATATATGCAGAGTCCCAAAGCTAGAATATGTATGAATTTATCATATTGCGGGCCAACAAACTGAGCTGATAATTGTTGAATAATGTCATAGAGAGAGTGCCTTTGATCAGTCCATAGATATTTTCTTTGAATGTTCTGCCATATAATAATATTGTTGAAGGAGCACATAAAGAAGAGATGGTCTCTTGTTTCTACTTAAACTTGACACATAGGACAGTGTTTATCTATGTACAAATATGGTAGTCGATCAACAGTCATAAGCTTATTCTGAATCGCTAGGCAAAGTAAAAGAGAGAGTCGGGAAGTTAGCGCTTTGCTCCAGATGATTCTATGCCAATCAACAACAGGATGTCTTCTTCTCAGCAGTTCTTTGGTTGCCTTGTTGGTGAGTGTATGGATCGCTTGGCCTTTCCAATAAAAAAATCAGAAGAATTAGGCCTTGGAAGTTATGTAGGTTACATATGCGTCAGGTAAGGTAGGAGCTGGCGGGAGTTATCACAGATGACTGATGTCATATAAGCATTGGGAGAAAAAGATGAAGGTGGATTACTAGTTGTGATGAGTGAACCGTGCCCTGATCATTTATCATACCATAACGAAATGAGTTTGCCATTACCAACTTTACTTGTGACATTGAGTTGAATCATATCTCTCAAGGCTAATAATTGATTCAGGAAATGTGAGTGAGAGTTGCTTTTGTTTATTTGCCAAATGCATCTTCCCTGGAGGAAGTAGGAGTGAAGCCATCTAACCCATAATGATCGTTTGTCTAGCAAAATCCACCAGCGTTGTTTGAGAATTAAGGCCTGATTCGTGGTTCGAATGGATAAGATGTTTAATCCACCTTCTTTCTTAGGAAGATATAGGTCAGTCCATTTAACCTTAGCAACTCCTTTGGATCGATCCAAATGACTCCACAAGAAGTCTTTAATTAGTAGTCTTTCTATAGCTTTGACGATGTTTTAAGAGAGAAAGATATGAGAGAACTCTAGTATATATGTAAAGAGTTAAGCACAAATTGGATAAGCTGTAACTTACCTGCATAGGAAAGAGTTTTGCTCCATGAGCCAATACGTTTCTGTATTTTTTCAGTAAGGGTAAACACTCAAGGTAGTTGAGGCATCTTGTTGTTGCAAGAAGTCCCAGTATATGAGTGGTTATGGATTGCATACCTATATGCTATGCTATGGATTGTTTTAAATTAGAAGCCCTGTTGGAGACGAGAAAGTTGCTCTTGATGAAGTTAATCTGTAGCCCTAAATAGCTGGTGAAGGTAGCAAGGGCCTTCATGAAAGTGTCGATAAAAACCAGCTGAGCTTTACAAAATAGGAGAAGATCATCTATAAAACCAAGATTAATTAAGCTTATTTTTTTGCATTTTGAATGATATTTGAATTTGGGATTGTGCTCCACTTCTTGTTGGATGATAGAATCAAAAATTTCCAATGTAAGGATGAAAAGATAGAGGGGATAAAAAGTCTAATTAAAGTAGAACTTCGTTACTACAGAATACTAAGGCCACTGATATTTTATTTCTCTAAAACTTAAGGTTATTGAAACTTTATTTCTTCATAATCGTAAAGTTACTAAAATTATGTTTCATTAGAATTCAAGGCACATCTCACACCTTATCTTTTTTATGGTATAGGAACTATATCAATTACTTTTTACTTGTATTAAATACATTTTTAATGTATACGATAAATTAAAAATTGTATATTTTAAATAAAATTATTTTTTGAATTGTATAATAAATTGAAAATCACATATTTTAATATAAATAACTGTTTAAAGTTTTATAAACAATTACTCAACCATTTAAACTGATTCCTTATTTTATTCACTTCAGCAATAAAGTTAAATTTGTTCATTCACGACTCAAACTGTAATGTTAGAGGCGTCCACCAACTGGAGCCCCGAATCATTTTGATATGCCACTTTTCTTCTATTAGAACTTGACTTCAATATAAGCACGTACGTGTGGTAATGAAATGATGCTGGTCTGATCTGGCAAGACAATTTATATATACATATAATCGTACCCTTGAAATTAGTATGTATCTCTGCAGCCAGGTATACATACATACTATCTTATACGGTCTCATTCTTCTATGAGATGGCTACATGTATATTACGTACGTGCGCTTTAACAATTAAGGCAATCTCAAAACACCAAATTGTGTGTGCTATTAAATCAAGACAAAAGAGTACCTGGCAACCACCCAGTAGCTTCTCAAGCTCTGGAAGATGCCATGCCTTATAATGATTTGCGTTCTTATTGAACCGCTTCCGATAATGTTGTTGGCTTTAAGAACGTTGACGAGGCAGAGCCTTGGAGCAGATATTGCCCATAAAATATCATTTGACAGCTAACGTTTTGTACGTGTCTATCCCCACATGGAAGCTTTGCTTTTCCATGTCGAATTGTGTTCAATAAGCAATGCATTTTTTGTGCTGTTACTATGCCTTGCCCTGCATCAACATTGAGGCTGAAACACTCTTTCATGTTCAGATTGGACGTTTCGATGAAGATGTATCATGGCTTTTCTCACTATTTTCAGCCCTACAAGTACACCAATTATAGAACAAAGTAAATCAATGTATACGATCCTTTCTTGTATTTTTCTTTCTTTTCTCTTTTGCCCTTCTCAGCTAGATATTTTTATCAATTTATCAGCTAATGTTAACATATTAGAACCTGGAAAGCGTACAAGTCAATAGATGACGACATGCCAATTATTCGCCTATCAATATTTACAAAGTGGGTACCGTAGCCATTAAAGGCTACCATTTGAATGGAAGAAGAGGTTATTCTTCTTGAAACTTTTTTGTTTTGTAATTTAAGAGAAAATATTAAGTATGAATATACCAAGTTTCTTCACAGAACCTGTATACTTTAATCACCAGTTTTTTGTTAACTTTTAGTACTCAAGATCCGATCCGTGCCTGATTGATGGACTTGATCATAATTGAAGTTCAAAATTAAATCTAAACCTGCTAATTCCAATTTGTCCTTTTAATTCCACGCTCGAGAATTAGGATGTAGATGCCATGTTATTTTTAATTTATTAAAAAAAAGGATGAACGCTTGTAATTTTCAATGCCTAAATTTTACTTCTTGTTCTATATCAGAAAAAGGATATATTGCAATATTGTAATTTCAAATAAAAATCAACTTTAATTGCAGATATACTTCAATTATAGTTTTAGGACCTAATTGCACAATAATTAATTAGAATGTATAAGGATAGACTTATAATCCAAATTGTTAATTACAATTCATATTGACTTGAAATTTGAATGCAGAATTGTTCAAATTATAGTGGGTTTTCAATATCAGAATGAAAGTGAAGCTATTAAAAATCATAGCCTGAATTCTGGAAAAAGCTGGATAGAGGTGATCCGCAAAGAATCACCGAAAGTGTTGCGGTACTAAAATTAGAATCAAGATTGAAAAGGTCTAGTGATATATAACAAATATCTTAAGTTAATTTAGGCAGAGGGTGTTCCCGGCCGTATAGGACATGGACAGAGTGGAGTTGCTTGGACTAAGAAGAGTATGGCATTCAAGGTAAACGAGGAGGCCTTTCCGGACTATTAAATGTGCCTCCTATTGATTGCATTTTGTGAGTGCAAAGGTGCTGCTGGTAGTAAATTTCGTTGGCATTGGTGAGGTGACAAGTGTGGTAGTTGGTTTCGTTAATTAATGCTCATCAGTCCAGATGGTGATTTGCACTTGGAAGTGAAATCAACGGGTACATTAAAACAGTACATTCATGAATGTACTTTCTTTTATTATTTGTTTGGAAATGGATACTGAACAATTTCATTTGCTTAATCTGAGCTTATATTTGCAGTCCCTATTGAAACTTCCTGAAATAGATCGAAGAGAAGCAAAAAGTGCTCGTGACTATGCAAAAGGGACGTTTCATGGTATAGTAGACAATCATGCACATGCTCCCAATTTAATCCCAAGCTAGTCAGCTCCGGCTTCTTCTCTCTTTCTCACTCTCCAGTGTAAGTGCCCACCGTCTATCCTTATCCCACCCCAAACCCTTTATCTACAATTATATAAATCCCATGAAACTGCACTTAATCAACATGCCACAGCACACAACATCAACCCGAGAAACACATGCCTACCTACTTCTACTACTACTAAGACTGCTTCCACATGGCTAAGCTTGCGAGTTGCAGCAAGAAGAAGAATGGCATCATAAAGCCAAAGATTGTAGCTAAATTGCTTCAAAGGAGTCTGTTACTAGGGAAAAAATCGAGTTGTTATACTGACGAGTGTGACTCAACGTACGTGCCTGAAGATGTTAAAGAAGGTCACTTTGCGGTGATAGCTGTGGAAGGTAAGGAGCCTAAAAGATTTGTTGTTCCATTGAGTTACTTGACTCACCCTACGTTTTTGACACTATTGGAGCAAGCCGCCGAGGAGTATGGTTTCGACCGGGAGGGTGCGCTGACAATTCCTTGCCGGCCGAGCGAGCTGGAGAGGATACTGGCGGAGCAGTGGGAGGAGAGTGGTGACGTCGGAGCCATCAACTGGGATGCATCATGCATGTAAAACAATGGTGCAAAGTTTTTGACGATAATGGTGAACCAGCTTATTACATAAGCTTAATTTAATTTTGGGAACCATCATTTTTGGTAGTTTGTAAACGGGGTTCATTTACATAACTAAAACTAGTTATGATCTCTCCAATGTCCAGATAAATTTGTTCTGCAAATTCGATCTTTCTGAGATATTAGAATTTGCTTAGTGTAATTTTAGACTGAATTCAAAGGCACAGCCTTTGTTATATTAATCCAGCTAGCCAGGTTCGTGTTTGTAAATTGAAGACCATATTTTTATTTTAATCAAAAAATTATATAGTAATTGACATTGAATTACTAGATCCATATTTTTCTTATGTACATATGTTGTTGTTCTCATTGAATGTTCTTGAAAATTTTGAAACTTTTAAAATTTAATAAGTTCATTTTTTAATAAAAAGTTAAGGAATCATTAGTTTGATAGTCTTTATAATTATGATAGTCAATATTATTTAAATTATCTTTATAAACCTTAAATAATTTATTAGTAGGTAAAATTATTTTAGATAATAGTAATGTTATTTACTCTTTTATTGACTGAACAATAATCCCTACACCCAAGAGGCTGATCACTGGGGAAGAGAGTGAAACCCTTGTACAGTCATCCAAATCTTCATCAATGATTCATTTACATGATATTTCACATTCATGTTGCAAATTAGAATGCACTTTTAGTCCCAGCAAAAGTCACAGTTCTACTTTAAAACCGGAAAGATATTTTTAGCTTAAAGTTAATTCACATGTTTATGGTGTAGCTTTTAATAAAGCGAGCTTTACGTATAGGGATCGGACATAAGCTGATGAACGCTGACCGTGCAGGGTGTTCATTGACTAGACGCTACGAGAGAATGTCGGGGTAGGGCTGCCGACAATGCATACCAGCTTGACCGTTGTAGTCTACTAACATAGACCAGGGACTGGTGGTGGAAGTGGTAGCTATCTCCGCTCCTAAATGACATTTATTTCTTTATCAATCACCGTTCTGTTCTCTATCAATCTAAGCAATCACACACAAAAGATCAAATAAAATATAAGCTTTCACCCGTGTAAGTTCACATCGTGCTAAAGCCTTCATACCGTTATCGCTGCTAATTGTACAAGTATCGCCAAATACATCCTTTGTATCCGAATATTATGGATAATAATATAATAATATCGCCTAACAGTTGAACACCGTATATGGCTAAAAATAACAGCCACCGCTGTTGTACATGCAGCAGCCAGATTCATACTGCGGGATATACTCAACCATAGGGTGAAGATAGCCGGCCTATCATTTGGATATGGGGCATAGCCAATCTCCCTATCATAGGTGTTGAGCGTGTGGCCTTGCATAGTCATACAAAACAGGGCTACCATATAGTTTAATCAGATAACCCAGATTTCCTTTTGAGGTGCTCCTTGAACTCCATAATATCGCCATCCCAACGGGTAACTGCTTGGTTCTGGCACACCCATATCTCCTCCGCTACCTGGTTTATGAGCCTGAAATCATGGCTAACAAGAACCAAACCACCATCCCACTCATTCAACGCCTCTGCCAATGAGTCGATGGTTTCAATATCCAGATGGTTTGTTGGTTCATCCAGCAATAGCATGTGTGGTTTCCTGAATGCTAGCCAAGCAAATATCACCCTGCTCCTCTGCCCATCTGACAAATTCAACATGGGCATCACCTGGGCTTTGCCAGACAGCCCAAACTTTCCAATTGCTGCTCTCATTTTTTCTTCCTCATTTCCTGGATACTCTTTTATCATAAATTGAAGGGCAGACAATGTCAAGTCAAGTTTCTCAGCGAGATGTTGGTGAAATTGTGCAATCCTCAAGTGGTTATGCCGTCGTACCATGCCATCAGTAGGAACTAAATCTCCCATCATAAGCTTCAACAGAGTACTCTTTCCAGCACCGTTGGGGCCAACTAGTGCAATTCTAGAGTCAAGATCAACACCAAAGTCGAGGTTCTTGTATATAAGATTGTCAGGTGTATAGCCAAACGAAACATCCACAAACTGTAGCACTGGCGGAGTAAGTTTTCCCACATTCGCAAACCGAAAAACAAGAACCTTGTCTCTGACCACCTTTTCAGTAAGCCCACCCCTCTCCATCTTTGCAAGAGTTTTCTCCTTGCTTTGTGCCTGGCGAGCTAATTTTGCTGAGCCATGCCCAAAACGAGCAATATATTCCTTCATTGAAGCAATCTGCTCCTGCTCCCACTTGTATTGCTTCATCTGATTCTCTTCCAGTTCAGCACGGGTCTGAACATATTGATCAAAGTTACCCGTGTAGTACTTCAACGTCTTGTTCTGCATGTGTATGATATTTGTGCAGACTCCGTTCAAGAAATCCTGAGAGTGTGAAACCACAACTAGAATGCGGTCCATTTTCTTTAATGTTTCCTCCAACCAAACACAAGCTTCTAAGTCTGCCACCAGCAAAAGTAATTAACCGTTAGCTCGACAATAGTTTTTAAGTCCCCAAAGAATTTAATTTCCTCTTACCGAAAAAGTAAGCACTCTGAAAAAAAGAGCATTAATTTGTAAGACAATTGACAAGTTCCCATAATCCTATTAGAAGAACAAGCTCCAACTGAAGGTGGTTGGGATAAAGTCTATTGAACAAAAAAATTTGAGATGTTAAAAGTATACAACGGGACTGAAAGTGGAAAATTTTCCTTTCTCTTGAACCATGATGATTGAAGTTCAACCAAATCAGACGTTGAGAAAAGCAACTGATACCACAAACTACCTAACTACTGGGGAGAAAAGCAAAGTTCTAGCAAAGACACCCCAATAGCTTTCTAAGAGAAAAGCCAAATATTTATAAGTGATCCACAACTGATATCAACATGTGTGGACTAACCAAGATGATTAGTGGGTTCATCCAGCAAGAGGATGGTTGGATTAATAAATAAAGCCCGAGCTAATGCAATCCTCATTCTCCAGCCACCAGAAAAATCTCTCGTCTTCTTTGCCTGCATCTGCTTGTTAAAACCTAAACCATACAAAATTTCAGCAGCACGTTTCTCGGCAGTTGATGCATCCAATGCCTCCAAGCGCTCATAAATGCGATCAAGCCTATCTCCACCTCCATCCTCCTGCAACTACACCAATATAAATGAGGTAGCTCGGTAAGAGAACAAGCTATGCAGCATATTCAATCTTTTAATGGACAAAAACATCAAGTCACTCCTACATACCCCACTAGCCAAAGCCTGGGCTTCTTTCTCCAATTTCAACCTCTCCTCATCACAACTGATGACAGCTTCAAGTGAAGACATATCGGAAGCTTCAATCTCCCTGGTGAGATGATATATATCCATATGCTCAGGAATTGGAAGTTCTCGGCATCCAATTGCAGCTAAAAGTGTTGATTTTCCACATCCATTTAATCCAAGCAATCCGTACCGTCTGAATTATAAGATGATCCAAAGAACAAAATCAAATCAGCAGTGGTTCTCAATAATTGTGAAGTTATTTTCCAAGATAAACTGTCAAACCTGCCATAGTTAAGTTCTAGTATTGAATCAACAATGAGATCGTGTCCGTGGAAAGTAACAGATAAGGACTCAATCTGAAAAGGCAAAAAGAAGAAAGTTCAAACTAGTAAGTTTATCTCATCGACATCACAAAAAAACAATTTCAAGGAAAACATCAAATACGAGTATGAGCGTAGGAATTCTAACACCTATATATTATTACCTGCACCAAAAAGCATAATCATAGTGCTTGGAACAGACCCAGCCGCCCGTCCAGGCACTTCTCTAGGTACACCAAGCTAGCAACAATAAGCTACTAGTAAGACTCGTAAAGTCAAGAGTCCAAAACGAACAATACTAATTAAAATTTTAGAACCTTAATCTTTAGAGATATTATTCCTCTCTGTGTTCGTGGACAAGTTGATTGTGCGCGTGTGATTTTGTACTACATATATGCAACATATACATATACAATGGCATACATATTCATCATCTGTCACGAATTCATCCAATAATAGGCATACCAACTCTAAAGAAACTAATAAATGATTTAGCCCAAAAAAAATAATAAATGTTCCTTTTTTTTTCTTTAGTATGGTCCTTTTTTACCTACTAATTACCAATTAACAACTCTATTCTAAAAGTGTCCCAATTTATTCCTTTCACTTGTCTGTTTAGTATAACTTATTCTCCTATGCAGCCGAATAAATAAGCCGTTATTTAAAATACCTAAGATGCAAGGAAAAAAATAAATAGGGGAAGAAAAGAACTTACGCGAATATCTCTGGCAAGAGGATGAGAACATAGAACGCCAGTACAGGTGCGATCCGATATCTGACAACTACCTACTTCACTCGACAACTTGTCAACGCTGTTTCCATACTGAACATTTTTCGCCGAGTT
>JANKOE010000008.1:6372829-6385746 GCA_026284465.1 Erythroxylum citrifolium
AGTCGATTGCTTTAAAAGCTAACGTTTCTGTTGATGATAGTGATGAAGAAACAGATGAAGGTAGAACGCCAGTACAGGTGCGATCCGATATCTGACAACTACCTACTTCAGTCGACAACTTGTCAACGCTGTTTCCATACTGAACATTTTTCGCCGAGTTCGACGACGTCGCAGCAGCAGCAGCTTTACCGCCTCTCTTGGCAGCGGCGGCCGCTTTATTCTGCGCCGCCTTCTTCTTGCTGGCTTCCGACACCATCCTGAATCAAATACCCAAAAAAAAAGAAGAAGAAAGAAATCAGATCAATAGTTGTCTAGAAGAAATTAATAACTTGAAAAGCTTCGTTATAAAATGGTGGAAAATAATAAAAGAAAAGAAAAACCTCAAAGAAGAGGAGAGATTAGGATGGGAAGAAGGAAAAGGAGATTGTTGATATAGAGTTTCTTCTTCTTTGTGGTAAATATTATTATGGAAATGTCCAAGTCCCCTGAGGCACAGGAGGAGGAGGAAGAAGCAAACGACGGTCCGGCTTTGACCTTTTATTGTGTAGATCGTAGAAAAAGAACGAGGGGGGAGATTGTAGAATTTTTATTAAGTATGACACGTGTACTGTGATTTTTTATTCTTGTTATGACGTCGGTCCGGGTATAATCTCCTCGCAATTGGGTGTTGACCCGATGACACGAACAGAACTTGGGTCGTCTGATCAAAATGGGCTTCAATCTATTATTAACCCAACATGACTCTGGACCAAACACAATCTGTACTTGAGCCTTACTGTCAGCCAAGAACTGGGCTATATGGTAAAACATTCGACCTAGCTGATTAACTGTAAATATATGAATAAGTTGTCATTAGTACTCTAATTTTTAAGTCAATTTTAACTAGTAATGAATCGACCCAAATTTGCATCTTAATCAAATTTAATCGAGGCATTGTTTCTGTTATTAAATGTGTAGGGTACATAATGATGTCCCCTTTGCTATATATCCCTATTAACGAAAAGAAATTTACCTTACCCTACAAGTCCCATTCAGCTCGATGTTGATCACTGAGACTTTTCCTTTGCGGTGGTTGCGCTTGCGATGTAAAGTGTTTAAAGTGATACTTTGAAACTTTTGCCCCAAGAAAGGCAGTTTTCAATGCCCTTTGCTTTATAAAAACCAGATCACTAAGGTCGTCGGTACCTTCCCTAGCAAGTTGGACATTAGAAGATGTCCATCCTAATTCAATCAGGTAGATACTAATGATTACTAGTGGACTCGTAACCAAAGAGCTTTGACCATCGCACTCTATATATATAATATATATATATATATATATATACACATACATATTAAACAGTGAAATCTGTTCGTGTTTATTTTTATAATACATGCAATAAATAATTATAATTACTAGAAATTTATTTATTTCTAATTAATTAATCAGTTAATCTAATACTATCAAATCTCGCACGTCTTCTATTTCCATTGTCAACATTCTGGACGAAGTTGGCCAATCTTCTAGAGTTATCGTGGCATTAATTCATACGAACTTGCTTTTTGTCAAATATTTAAATCTGATGATGTACACGCGTAACGCATCCATATGACTATAATACGAGTGTATGAGGCAAGTGCGGGTGGGGCAAAAGTCGACATGATTACTCAGGAAATTTACATCAGTGTACTAGAATGATGCTTACAGGAATTAGCCGACTACGAACTTGCCTTGTCTCTTTCTCTGCGGTTTCGAATAAGAAGATAAGAAAGAGGGAGCTCCGTTTCTGAACGTGATCTGCGCTATTATTGGACTGGTAGTGTAGTGAAAAGGATTTCAATATTGGAATGAGATAGAGCTAATCAGCGGTTAACATTAATGATGTAGACCTTTTGAGTGTTCTGGGTCACTGATAAGAAGTTACTGGGGAGCCAAGAAATGACAACTTGAGGAGAAGCAGAGCCCTGTCCCACCCATACATGTGCACGTATGGACAAAAACCCCTAACAAAATTTTACCATGAAGCAATTTTTATGATCACAATATTATTATGAAAAGAGTAATTTTGACAAATATTAAATATAATAATTAAGATCACTAAATGAATAATTCGATGATTCTTCCATTTCCAATTAGCTAGTATGATTAGAAGAGAATCTTGACCACGCTTTAAACTAAAATCTCTTGGTAAACGGCTCTTAATTTCCCCCTCTGTTTAAATAATAATATTCCACTTTTTTGACAAGCTCTAGTAATTAGTAACGCCCACGTGATATTGAGTTCATGCAATCATCAAGTCCAAAGGGGAAAAGCATTTAAAAGAGAGCTCCAATCACATGGATTTGGAATCTAGTCCAAGTGTCCATCAACACGTCCGCCTCCAATATGAAATTGAGCAAATGCATTACACAAAGAACAAAAGTGCACCAACTTCTTGTTAGGTTACATTGCTCTTAGTTAAAATATAAAGACAGAGACAGGATTAGTAGTATTTTTATTTAATCTGTGATGGGGTTAGCAAGTTCATATAAGATTGAGTATTTAATTAGGTAGATAGAATATTCTTCTTCATTTTTTTCCACATAAAATAATAAAAATTTTTGGGCTACGGATGGGATTTGTTACGGGGCAATAGGTTGTAAGTTGTAACGTAATAACAAAACAAAGGACAGTTTTAAAAAGTGAATTTTTTGTTTTGTAACAGCCACCTTTTCTCCAATCACACGCTTTATGGAAGCTGCTTGGATACTTCTTGATTCAACCAAGGGAAGGGAGGAAGCAGTGTTTGGAGCACGTACAAAATGAATAAATCATCATATGAGCGACATACATACATGGTGTGTCGATTTGCCACAATACATTATGACGTGGGCACGATAAGAATCCCGCAAAAGTGCGGGCAGTGACCAGACACGGTGATTCAAAGGCAGGGTATAGACGGGTGACAGCTATCCATATTGTACCTCTCTCTCTCTGAATGACAAAGTGAAAACGAAAACAGTAAGCCGTCTCTACATGCACTGACAAAAGGGACACGCAAACGCAACAGTCCAAAACTCTTGTGACAGCCGTCTCTTGTAGCAACTGTGCGTATGTGCGTATTTTACATATATTGCATTGACGCGTGATGCGGATGGAAGTCGGCCGGGCTCATGATGACAAAAGGAATAAGGACATGTGATTGTGAGGAGCTAATAGCCTAATATTGTTACTTGAGACTTGATAGGTTCCCATGCTCTTTCCTGTATTAATTAGTAGGGGTCCGACTGTCCTAGGAAAGCCGAAGAAAGGGCTATATGGTTTGGGTTGGTTCGTTGGTAGACTTGTAGTTGAAGGGACTTCAGTTTTACCATAATGTTTGCTCTGAAACGGGACATGTTGCCCCATTTTCAGTCCTTGCAATTGGCAAAAGGTTGCTGGCTACTTAGTTGACGCTTCAAAAAGTTAAGCCGCGATTCTCGCATCACTGACAGAATCAAGCTAAGGCAAGTTCTCAATCGCACGTCAAAGCTAATGAAATTTCATGCCTCCTGTTCGTGCAATACTATCTTTGCTATTGCATTTTGTTTATCTTTTAATAAAAGTAAAAACACAGACATATATTTGGAAAATATAAAGATGGGGGAGAGAGGAAGACAAAGATGTATGATATTATAGGAAAAGCTATGTAGTCAGATCAGACTTGGTTGATTTTTGAGAAGGAGCATCAATCTATGCACATAGTCCAAATCATAAGAGGCCTATAATGTATAGGTTAGTAGTACTAGACTACTAGTATTTGTTCATTAGATTAGTAATTGTGGCATGACTCTTTATAGTAAAGAATATTCCACCAGTCTTAATTTTGTACTCGAACAAACAACTATGCCATATGGACTTGTTTTAATAAAGAGAACCAGTCCGCCTGTTAAAAAAGAGTAAAACTCTTAACAACCATGACATACCTCATATGCATCATCGATTCATAATATTAAAGAAACAACCACATTTAAAAAGATACTTTTCAGCAACTACCTTACATAGATTGTTTCCACCTAAAATTTTCACCCACCAGCGTCTATATTTTATTTACATTTTTGGTCTCCTCCATTGAAGCTCTTGCTATAGAAGCGCTTATTAAGCCTAATTTATAACTATTACACTACATAATGGAGCAGGCGTTAGGGTTCTCATCGTTGAACTTCAAGTGAGCTGGATAACCCGGCATGGATCCGTACCCGTATCCATAATTCGGAGCATGCGTATAGACAGGCTGACCCATGTAGCCACCATTCCCCATTACGGGTTGACCCATGTACCCACCATTCACCATCACGGGTTGACCCATGTATCCATTTCCATACATAGGCTGACCCATGTACCTGGAACCGTGCCCGAACCCAGGTTGAACCATAAACTCCATTCGGTTACCTTCAATCGTCGCCACGTCACCTCCGCCACTCATCTCCTGGCCACCGTCACCGCCGCCACCCTTTTTCTTCTTTCCCCCGCCTCCTTCATTCCCGCCGGCCTCCTCTTTCTCCTTCGCCGGAACGATCTCAACGGGCCTCTTGAGTTTATCCTTAAGAGCCTCGGTCAAACCCTTCACGTCCATCGTCCCTTTGACCGTCACCGTCTCCTTCTGTTTGTCCACGGTCATCTCTTGCACACCTGTACAACATAAATCATAACACCATTACGGTGACGGAAATGGACGAGGCCGGAGATGGTTATTTATTTATATAGGGAAGATAAAAGTCACCTTTGGTCTTGTTGAGAATTTTGTGAATTTTCTTGATACAACCTTGGCAATGAAACCCCAGTTTGAGTACGGCCGTCGTCACCGGTGGCTACACCATCAAAATGGCAGTTGAGATTATGATTATTATATACTAAACAAAGGATTTTCGTTTCTGTTAAAATACGCCTGTCCAACTGACACGGAAATGTAACGTCAAATAATGAAAATTAGATATTCGACGAGGAGCTATTGATTTGAAAGTGGAATCACCATGCGCAGGTAAGAAAGAACAGTATTAAAGTGCGCCAAAAGAATGAATTAATTAAGTACTGGTGATTACCTCTTTAGGTTTCTTGGTATTCTTACTGTTAGCATCAATAGTGTCAGTGTCAGTTTTCTTGTCGTTGGATTTCTTATTCTCATCTTTCTTGTTAGCGTCTTCTTTCTTGTGCTGTGGAGAGATGATATCAACCTTCTTATTGGTCTTGAGGTGGAGATCCTCTCGAATCTGCAAAGGATCCACCTTCCCTATAACTGTCAGTTTGTTGGAATCCACCTCTGCTTTCGCATTCTCCACCCCTGTCACAGCAGTTCCAAGTTATTAGGAAGAACTGAATCTATACAGCAAACAGATTAGAGGAAATGAAATAAACAACAATTTAGGAGAAAACCCAGAGCATTTAAGGAGTCAACAGGAGTTGAATATCAATAAATACCTTCAAGGGCACGAGCTTGTTTGACAATTTTAGACGCGCAGCCCTCGCAATGCATCTCCATCTTCAAAATCACAGTGATCTGGTTCTTGTCCTCCTTTTTCTCGCCTCCTTTCTTCTTAACTTCCTCCTTCTCTCCATCGTTGCTCTTGTCAACACTAACGTTGGCGTTGGCGTTGTTATTATTGGACTTCTTCTTCTGAAAAAAGAGAAACGAAGCAGAAAACCAATTGAGAAAAGCAAAAACAAAACCCAGAAAACACAGTCAAAACAACGCAAGTAGAGGAATGGATGACTTTAGCCATATGGGAGTTGAAGAAACAGTTGGGAGACTTTCAGTTTCTACGACGAAAGGGATGAGTATCTGATAATTGTGTGGTAAAGAGTAAGGTACTTTATAGGGATGAGAGTCTTATGAGTGTGGCAGTAAGCATTTGAGTGGTGATGTAAATGAGATAAAATTGTATATCTAGAATTTGCGATTTGGCATATTAGTTTTTTTAAAAGGTAAAAGAAACTTCCGTTAATCATACAAACGAGATAGACTCTCAAAATTTCAAACGACAAAAGTATAAGATACTCGAACAAGTTTATGAGCTCCCACATTTTCTCGTCGATTAATCCAAACAATAGAAATATTAGAATTACCATTGCCGTCAATTTATTCTGGGAAAATCTTTTGTTACAATTGTTCTCTTTCAATTTTGTTTTATTTAATAACATATAATAAACGATCCTCCCCGCCACTCTGACTTGAGCTCTAGTGCACAAAGTTCAGGTAACGATGTCAACACTTAGTGGCGGTGTTTCACGGATGCCGCTATCTCTGTCAAGCACCATTCGGAATGGTGCTGCTGCTGTTTTCCACAATGTTGATGGTCGCTTTTTCAGCGCGATCTCTTTCAACCAACTTGGTCTTTTACTAGTCCGCCAAGCTGAAGCGGTTGTTCTTAGAACAGCTCTGCAGCATGTTGTTGATTTCTATCCCGACAATGGCATTGTCTACACTGATGCCCAGGCCGTGTTTCACGCAATCCATTCACAAGATAATGATCTCTCCGAATTTGGGATGCTGGTGCATGAATGTAAGCAACTCCTTTCATCGCGTCCGGATGTTAAAGTCAAGTGGATTCGTAGGTCCTTTAATGAATGTGCTCATCGTTTAGCTCGCTCGTCGTTTTCTTATGATTCTTTCAAGTTATGGAACTCTATTCCCGATTTTATTCGAATCTTCTTTGAGTAATGCGAATGTGATTTTTTCCTTCCAAAAAAAACAAAAGCCGTTACATTAAATAATGCGAAACATGAGGGAACAATTCCTCGGAATTTCTTCGTTTGATTGCAAATTGTTGCCTTTGACGGCGGAGCTAACTGCCCGGATGGGATTAATTAAGGTTTATAAAACACGTTAAAATGAGAACCCGAGGCCTGTTCTGCGGAGCCTCAGCCCTATAACAGGAGACCTCGCCAGCCTAACCTATGGCATGCTTTATAGTATGGTCCCTTTGAGAAAGATGAAGTTAGGCCTGAATATGGTCCAAGCATTGGCTGGGGAAATGGAAAATTAGACCACTTCTGGGCCTTGGCCTGGTTACATGACCTAAAAATTGAGCTTCCAATTTCAAAGTAGGCTGCGATTGTTAGGACCCATTATCATGACCATAATAAAATCTTTTGTCGAATATAAAATTTGTTGACACTGTTATGCCAATCAAGGATGATGAAGACAATTTCATGTTTGATGATGCAGCCATCAAATCACTGTAATAAAGAGTTTCTTTAAAGAGAGACAAACGAGATGACTAGATTGATAACTCGCTCGTTTTCAATACTACACAAGCATCCCTGCAAGACACTTTGTAACCTGTAACTCATGTAGAAGAAGAATTAAATTGGCAGACTGAAAACATAGTTGCCCATTCAAAATGTTATACCCATTATTTGGCGGAAAGCTCGTTTCTTCTGCATGGTTTATAAACCGTGGGAGGCCTCGACAGGGCCATGGCCCGATTAGAAAAGATTATCTTAACTCCACTCTGAAGTGGTAAAATACTGGACGTATCAACAAAAGTTGTAGCAAAAAGCCATATTGAAGTGTAGTTGTTGTTTAGTGGTTGGCTGGTTGCCAGTTGCCACCTTTTCTTCCCACGCCCTTCGGGAAAGTTTGGAGTAAATACATAATGAAAACAAATTTTCTGTTTCAATAATACTATTTTTATTATTTTATTAGGACATGATTAAAATATCGTAGCCGAAACAAAAGATATCATGTAATGCATGATACATCCTGCCAAACAAACCATGTCAGGTGTGAAAACCCATCTTGATTGGATCAAGTACTGATACGAGTCATCACCCTTTGAGTTGCTTTCTAACAGCTCGTGGTCAGTGATCACATGTTCCTGCATTGTTTGCTAGGGGCTGCCCAAGATTATACCGTGGTTCACTCCTTTAGTAATAATCGGGCTTGTGACTGGGGGTCCTTGAGGTTGGGAATCAACCTTTTGGTACAAGGTACCTGCATTGTTTCTTTTCTTATAATATTCTTGTTATGTTATGCCGTTTATCATTAATTTCATTTATGTCGAAATGGAAATGGAATCACGAATTAGGATAAAGAAACAAAAATAGAGAAACATCAGTTATGTGATGTACAAGTATTCGTCATAAGAGGAACAGAAGAACCAATAATTACAATAATTGTGCTCATTTAAAGATTATCTGAACCAAGTTTTTATAAAAAATGAAAAAAAAATAACGAAAGAAATATACAATAATTAGTGATTGATGGAACATTTGAAAGAGATCTATCAGGACCAAATATAATCATGCAGTTTGGTACGTAATTGCTCCTTTGTTAGATAAATGTTCTGTCATGTTATAAAAAAGAAACGAAATAGTTTCGTGCTAAATTTGACAAATCTCCACCGCTCCGTTGAAAATTGAGTCCCGGTAGAGTTTATCTTCTTCTTTTTTTTTTGCATTGAACTGTCGAAATTATTAAAAACAAAAATAAATATTGTCAGCTTTAGCCTTTAGGTCTTATTTAGTATTCAACCAACCAGTTATTTTTTAAGCTAATTGAATGTCTTCAATTGGTTGACTCTTCAAATAAGTATGAAAGTTGTTTGTAGAGTAGCAGATCCGATAACTGATTAAATAGCTAAGTAAAAGCACTCTTATATAGGAGCATTTTCATTAATCAGCCACAATTTTAACTATCAAAAGTTAATTGTACCCTTTAATTGAAGTTCCTAGATACTTACGTTTTAGGAATAGTGTTTGTTCTTATAATTATTTTATGCAGTTATAGGTTAAAAATAAAATGTTGACCTTAAACGAAAAAAAATAGAAAAAGTTGTATAAATTTTCATAGATGATGAAACAATACAGGTGAACATGACTTCTCTAAATTCTAAATTCTTATAAGAATATTCAACAAAATACTAAGATATATAATATTCATGCCCTTATAAGTTTTTTAAAATCATGTCCTCATTAGTCATTTTACACATAAACAGTTAATACTAAACAACTAATTTTACTAAACATCTCTAACAAATAGCTAACTGGTCTCACAAAAAAAAAACTAACTGGTCAAATCAGTTGATATAATCAACTATTAGCTAATAGCTAATGCAATCAGCTGATTGTAAACAGAGCCTTAGCTTCACGTTTGTACACTAAACGTTATTTAAAAATAGGCTTTTTATTAGTTACAAATAAAGTTGCGTATTATTTAATCTTTTCAAATTTCATGTATCAGCAAGATTTATACTCGGTGTTGTTGTTCTTATAAAAAAGACAACCGGTCCAACTTTAAATTAAAATTTGTAATAATAAATAATTATTCGTCCATAAATTTGAGTCAATAAAGTCAATTTAAGGTGCCTATGTAGAGAAAATTATTGAGAGTCCCACCTGTGCAAGTGTACGTAAAACGATGGCTAGGGTATGTTTGGGAGTTTAGGATGAAATGGAATGGAATGACAATTAATGGAATGAAGTGGAATGAAATGAGCTACTCCATTGTTTGGCAGTTTAAATAAAACAAGAGAGGGACTCCTTTGACCATTGTATGGAAGTGATACTAAAAATGAATGAAATGGAATGGCTTATAATATTTTTTTTCCAAAATTATCCTTGTAATAAAATATGCATAGTTGCTATGAAATTATTTTAATAACTCCAAAGCATTTCAAATTGTAGGATGTCCAATCACATAACATAGGATAAAACACACATCCTTTGATTTACAAAACTTCCCAAACACATAACACATAATAAGCGTACGTCTATCGATGAACAAAGAAGACGATACCAGCATCAATAAAAATTTCTGATTTCTTCACATTCAAAAAGTGTCAAGAAGATGAACACAGAAGAATAGTCGATGCTTACCTGATGAAACGAAGACAGATGACCCTAGCAGCTGTGGAGAAAAACGTTCATCAATGGAAGAAGCCAGTTGAAGGAGAAACACAATGGACGTAGTAACATGTAGCCGTGTAGGTATTTGCTAGACTGGGGTTGTAATTTCATTAATTTTTTTAGGGTACTTTTATCATTAAATTAGAAGATGGAAGGCAAGCCATGTCATTCCATCCCTGAGCCCCCAATTTGGGGGGTCACAAAATATTAGATTTTAGATGGCAAAGGATGGCTTCCAAAGCCATTAATTGTCATTTCATCCTGTTTCAAAATAGACTTTCAAACAATGGCCTGGGTCATTTGGGTCATTTGGGTCATTCCATTCCATTCCCTTCCATCCCTCCACCCATATCCAAACATACCCTAAGAACCTGTTTCTCCATTGACTGATTCTGCCTTTTATGTTTTCCAACAAAGTTTTGCAATCCATTGAAAAGCTCATTCTATTTATCTTAGTAACCGTCTTGTAAAGAAAGTTGCAATAGGTAATAGGCCTGAAATGCTACAGTCGTGTAGCATCACCTTGTTTAGGAATAAGACACAAAGGTTTTATTCCAATCCTTTAATAGAGTTTTGTGTTGAAAGAAATCTTGTACTGCTTTGACCACTACATCTCCCATGATATCCCAATTCTTTTGGAAGAAATGTCCACTGTAGTAAGCTGGACCTGAAGCTTTGTCAGGATTTTGGGAGAAGATAGCTTCCCTGATCTCCTCTCTTGAAACTTCTCTCACTAATTCCTCCCTAATTAATTCACTCACCTGCCTAAATCCATCTAGGACCTCTTCTATTTGACTCTAGTTGCAATGCTATATTGTTTTGTAAAGTCTTCAAAAGTGGGACTTTTCTTACTTCCTAGTGTTTATACTACAGACTAGCTTCATCTTCCAACATCTTGATTGCATTTATGTTTCTTCTTGCAGTGACTGAGCCCATGAAAAATTGAGTACATTTGTCTCCCTCCTTTATCCATATCAATCATGATTTTTTTTTCTCAACATTGTATTAGTGTGGACTAGTATTTGGTTATATTGAGCAATCAATTTAGCTTCCTTATGCTTTAGTTAACTATCACCTAGTGTGATTATTAAGTTTGTCTGGCATAGCTTCAGATCCTCCATTGCTTTGTCTACTGAAATATGCTCTAGATTTTGTGAATCCCTGCTTAATTACTCCAGCTTACCTCTTAAGTTCTTGATGGAACAAATTTGGAGTGTATGAAGGTTGTAAATGGCTAATACTTGCAGGAAATTGACAAATATTTCCACTAACGAAAGAGGCCATTTTTGTATGAAATAGGAGGTTGATAGAACTCCTTACTTTAGCCAAGGAATGTATGAGAGCTCCTCTACCTGACCAGTTATTAAACCACAAGGTTATAAGTTTCCTATTACCAATGAAACAAGACATAGCATCTTCGATTAAATGTCTCATTTAGAGAAACTGATTCAAAAAGGAGGAGTGTGATGCTTTTTTAATGAGTGTGAAAGGAATTAGCTTATCTATAAACATGATCGTTTGAATTGTGAAGAAACATTAGCTTGCAAAGTTTGTGTTTTAAGTGTTTTTAAGATGAATATGCATGTTGATTAGTATATAATACTTATTATATCAATTTATGACACTTGTTTGGATACATTTGTAATTAAATTCATTTAAATTTGTATACATAATTATTATCCTTTTATGAAAGGGATTGACTAGGAAGAAGTGATGTAGGTAAATTTAAAAAAAACACCAAAGTGTGTTGTATAAATGTGGTAAATGTATTTCCTGTTTCACTATGCCGTTAAAAAAATGGGTTAAGAATATAGTTAGTAGCCAGTTGTGAGTTGTGATATAGTTGAGTTACCAAGGTAATTCATTACAAAATGTTTGTCTTCATATCAAAAGGCTAGAATGACAACTAAACTTGATAATTTGGTGTTGGCAATAAAATTGAACCTATGATTCTTCTTGTTAAATGTCAAAATAGATTTCATGAATGGATATTTAGTGATGATATACCTTTTAATTGGTATCTAAGAATGAGTGCATGCTTTACAAGGGTCATAGATGTAACATCCTGTTCTCATACTAGGGGATAAAACCCTGGATTTATGAAATTGAGAAAATAATAATGAGTTTAGAAAAGTGTATTTCATGCTCATGCATAATATAGCACACACACACGTGAATAGTGGTTTTTTCACATGAAAATAATTGTTCATGTACTCATTTGACATTTTCCGGGTATAATTGTTCTATAAATGTGATTATATTGGGAATTGTGAATTATATGTGTTATCAATTAAGTTGGAGTGTATAAGTGGTGGATTATAATCTTTGACAAAATTTGAGAATTTACTGAAATTAAGGGTATTTTTGGACTAAAAAAAATGCCAAGTGACAGAATAATTGATGAATAGTAGTAGAAATAAAGGTCAAATGGCAATGAAAATTTTTATAAATGACTTTGAGATTTAATGACTTACGTCATTGAAAATTGGGAAACCATTGGAATAAAAATTGGAGACAAAATGGACTAGTTATTAAAGTGGACCAAAAGGGACTTTGTCACTTGCCACAAAACTTGTTAAGTCACGTTTATATCAAGTGAAAGACCATATTTTTTGGTCTTTCACTTGCCAAAAACGGCACCTACCCCCATTTTGCTCAACTTCTTCATTTCTTTATCTTCTCCATTCCTATCCTTCACCCACAACATTCACTCCCACCCTCATCATGTTGACTTTAGTTCAACTCTTTCACCTTGCTTCTTCAAGATTCATTTCCTCCCTCTTCTTGTTGCTAAAAGAGCCAACCTATTCCACCTCAAAAAGGTGAAGATCGTGTATGTGGAGGAGCTAGGGTTTCTTGGTGACTTGAGGGAGCTTGGAGCCAAACATGTAAGTAATCTTTGTTTTTCATGGGTTGTCTTAATAGAAGCATATTTGATGATAGTTTGTAACATCCCACCCCCGATGGGAAGTGTAAAATAGTAATTTGGAAAGGGTCGAGAGTGATTAGGTTTGTTTTGAAAGGTTCATGTACACCCTTACATGGGAATAATGAAAATTTCACATGAAAAATA
>JANKOE010000008.1:6397272-6409070 GCA_026284465.1 Erythroxylum citrifolium
TAAATGTATCGCAGTTCTTGTCATATCAGAGGCACAACAATTGATCACGTCAAGAGCAAGCAATTGACCACAGTAATGGCAAGAAATCTCACAATTATCACATCAAGAACACTTCTATGTCAAATCTCCCATTACATCGGACCATCTGTCCGGAATCTAGTCAGACACAATAATCCCACCATTATCTCCACAGTAAGCATATAATAATTGAGAAAAGCCATCTCAGTCACTCACTTGTACTTCTGAGCTAATACCTGGAAGTCTCAGTAATGTCGGTAGATCGACGCTCCAAATGTGCCTCTATAACAGCCATAATATGCAATAATTATCAAAAATCCAATCAGAAATATTTCAGAATGCACTTATAGCGATTAAAATGTATACAATGCATGTTCATGATATTCCCGGCCTTAATCCAAAATTTTTCATCACAAAAATTCGTCTAAAAATTAGAAATTTAACGGCACCGAAATCACTCAATTCGAGCTTCTATAGGTCCAAAAATTAATAAAACACTGATCAGAAAATAATTACCCGGACCCACGTCAATTTCCCTTTCAAAAATTCCCAATTAATGCATCTAACCACTACTACTACTTCATTAAGTTCTTACCTAATTAAAGCCTCCAACCATTCAATCTTTCCAACTAACCACAACTTCTTAACTCTCACATAACACCAACAACATCTTCTTTACCACTCCAAGAGAGCAAGGTTATGCTAAGCCTTATTGGTGAGTTATTGGTGAGTTAATAAAAGAGAGAGCAAAGTGGAAGGAGGAAGACTTGAAGAAAATTCAATGGAGAAGAGGGTAGGATGAAGCTTCGGATGAAGAACAAAAGCAAGTGGACAAATTCATCTTTTCATGCTTTCCCTTAAGAAGAACCGAGAATACAAGCATTCAATGGGGATGTGTCACCATGACACATGTCCAATTTAAAAGAATAAAGACAAAATTAATTAATGATCTTTGATAAAAAAAATAATCCAAATAAAAATCAATTTTTCAGTCCATTTTCAAGGGTCCCAATTTCGATCCTAACATAAAGAATCCAAGAGTCCAGTACCAGTTGACAGCAATTTTCGGTACCAAAAACCAGTCGGTTCGCCACTTGGCGATTTTTTCGGTCCGGAAATTTTTCCCTGAAAATTTCAGAAAAATTCCTATAATTCCCGTAAAATGTAAAACCGATAATGATCCATTAACATGAATGGAAAAATGGAGTGTGACAAACTAGAATGATACCTTTATGATCTAAATTATATCATCTTCGTTTGTAGGTCTCGATTTTTCCAACTTTATGCTAAACCACATATACTAAACTACATTAGAGAAATCTTGTTTTCTCTCACCAAATGTTAAACAACATTAGAGAAAACTTGTTTCCTCTCACCAAATGCTAAACTGCATTAGAGAAAACCTTTAAGATCTCCAACTGAATGCTAAACTACATTAGAGAACCTTTATTTGATTAAAAACTCATATCCTCTATGTCATGTCAAACTTTATGGATATCCGTATAAAACTGCATGCGTCAAAATGACATAAGCTCAAGATCAATCTATATATATGCCCAATGACCTTTAAATGCTTAAGATGACACACATCTTAAGAATTTTATATGTATTATCGCAATATATGATAACACGTATTACTGAGGATAAACGATGACTATCTTTATCGATGAACCATCATACTATCATAATACATCAAAATGTACAAATGTACATGAAGCAAACATAACGATCTATTAACTAACAATGTCTAAGTACTTCAAAACACCTATACTGTATATTTGTGTCACAAACACAAGTGGGTGAAGTCCTTTGGTTAAAGGATCGACTAACATTTTCTCAGTCCTTAAATGCTCTAAATCTTAAATGTCACATTTTCGTATCAACACCTTTATGGCCAAATAATTGACCTTTAAATGCTAAGACCCTGTGATATTCTTTGTTGTTATTAAACAACATAACAAGAAGATTACCACAGTACAACCGAACGGGTCTAGCTACTGAATCAACCTAGACAACTTAAAAATCAAGTTTCTGAGCTAAACCGTCTATGAAGCAGCCCCATAACATACACTCTGCATGCATAGTCGATGAAGTTACTTGTGTCTACCTGACACACTTTCATGACATTGTACCATTTGCAAACATAAAATTGTAACCTTAAGTGAACTTTCGATCATCCGGACACATGGCTAAAATCTGAATCTGAATTCCCTACGAGGTTTAGCTTGTTGACTGTGCTATATGTCAACATATAATCCTTAGCTCCTTTAAGTATCTCAACACTCGCTAGACTGCATTTCAATGGTCTACACTTGGATTAACCAGATACTGACCAAACATTCAAACAGTTAATGCAATGTCCCGCCTAATATATAGCTAAGCATACAATAGGCTATCAACTGTACTAGTATACGGAACATTACTCATAACCTCTCTCTTTACTTTATTCTTTGGATATTGTGCCAAAGATTATCTCTCACTATGAAAGGTAGGTGCTACGATAGTTTTACTGTTAATCGTATTAAATCTTTGTAACACATACTTAATGTATGCATTTTATGAGAGGCCTAATAAGTGTTGAGATTTGTCCCGGTGGATCTGAATACTTTGGACAAAAGATGTTACGCCAAGGTCCTTCATATCAAAGTTCTTGACCAAAAGTTGTTTAATCTTATACAACATGGTCAAGTAATTTGACGTGAACAATATATCATCCACAGGCAGTAATATGAAGATAATTTTGCTCCCCTTGACCTAATAGTACAAGCATCTTTTTAACTTTATTTTCCATGAAGCTGAAAGAGGTTATAACCTCATCAACTATAAAGTATCACTTTTAGAAGGTTTGATATAAACTATATATTGATCTGCTTAACGTGCAAACCATGTCAGTTCTATCTGGATCCTGAAATCCTTCAGATTATACCATATAAACCACTTCATAAAGGTCTTTATTCAAGAAAGTGGTTTTGACAGTTATCTGATATAACTCTATATCATCATGAGCTACAATTGCCTTAATCACTCAAAATGTATCCTTCGAGGATATGAGAAAAAAGGTAACATAAAGTCAACCTTTCTTCCTGAGTGAATCACTAAGCAACTAAGCAAGCCCATAAATTGCTGAACTTTATTTCGAAATTTAGGTCTAAAAACTTAATTTACAACTGACGGGTTTGCAGTTCCGTTACAAATCAACTAGCTCCCAGACCTTACTATGCTTCATGGCTTGCATCTCATCAGTCATTACATCCCACCATATATCTGCTTTGGGTTCAGAAACAGCTTTTGTAAAAGTAAATGGATCTGTAACATGTCTTATAACATAGTCATGTTCACCTGATAGACTATGAAATCAGATGGGATAACAGGTTGTCTCACTCTAGTGGATTTACCTAACTGTATTAGATCTTGTACCTCTAGGAACCACTGTGTGTACAGGTATTGATTCCTGTTCTTATACAGTCATGGTACAGAGACCTAAATCCATCGGATCTAACTGTATGAGTAGCGGGTACATGATAACAGTAGTATCCACTCTGCTATCATCTGAAGGATCAAAGAGTCCACCATCATTATAGATATTGTATTTCATAAACTTAGTTGTTTGCGATTCCACTATATTGGTCCCACCATTTATACAATAAAAGTCGTAGCCTTAAAATGGTCGAGATATCATACTAAATAGCAATAAAAGAAACGAGCATGCAATCTTTCTTTATAAGGATTATACTATCTCAGTAGGATAGACCCATACACGAATGTGTACAAGATTGGATTTTCACACTTTTAGATAATCAGGTAGTAGCCCTGTTCTACATTGACTTCTTCAAGTCCTTTAGGGTGCGGTTATGCCTTTCTGCACATACCATTTGGCTTAGAACTACTCAACATAGTGAATTAAATCGATATTCTAACTGATTCCAAACATCTGGCAAACGGACCTTTTAAAATCTTGAAACACCATGTTTGCCATCATATTCTCCTCTACGGTCAAATCTGACTATCTTGATAAATTTTTCCAATTGGTTCTCATCCTTTAGTCTTTAATCAATAACACATAATTGTAATGAGAATGATCATCTACAAATGTTAGAATATATTTAGAATTGCACAATGCAACTGTATAAGGTCTACTGATATCTTTATGTATCAGACTCAATAAGTCAGAAGCATAATTTAACCTCAATATCCTTATTAGTCAACTTATCCCTACAATATTCAACACATGTTCCTAGATCATCATAATCTAGAATTGAGAAATGTTTTCCTTGATCAATCTCTCAACCCTAGCTTTGAAAATGTGACTTAAACTTTTATGCCACACCATGTATGACTTCTCATTCATCAGGGTTCTTCATTTCATAACTTGTTTGGTAAGATATGAAGAATCATATATCTAATTTGGGGTAAGACACATTTTATACAAACCATATGACAAGAAAGTTGTACCATTATATTTTACATTAAACAACAATTGTACAACAAAAGCATTAAATACAAAACATTAACCCTCTTTGTCCAAAATTGATCAAAATATCACATATAAAATGTGTCGTGTAAAACCCAAATGAACCTTACTACAAGGTTTAGTACATACATTCCCCATAGATATTACTTCTACTTCTTCATTGCTATAAACCATCAGTTCATCCTTCTCTTTATTTGATTTTATCCTGGATATGAACCCTTGCATTTTGGAAGCACCTTGATTAGATGCTCCACTATATATAGCCACCAAGTACTTAATGGGACTATCGGAGATTCATAAATTGATAAGCCAAAAAGTTACCTGATGGTCTCAGTCATTCCTTGTAGGTCTTATACTGTTGGTTTCTTTATGTCATGCGGTCCTTTACCAACACTGGTTTGATCAACATCAGCATGTGGAGAAGATTTGGACTTTCTACATTTGAACTTAGCGGGCTTCATCTTTGCCTTCCCTTTAGTTTCTTCGAGGGCTGTAGGAGTAGCAAACTTGAGTTTCTCCTCCTCAACAACGCAATGGACTATCAAAGTGTTGAATTCTCATTCCTCATCCAGCGAATAATATGTCATCACCAGATTACTAAACTTTGGAGGGACTGTGTTCAGAGTCTGGTGAGCAATGAAGACATCAGAAAGATGAATCTTTAACATCTTCAGTCTACCGTGAAGATGAATCATTCTCGATATGTACTTCATTACTCCCCCTTCTCTTGTATATCTCATGGAAAATAATTCTTTCATCAAAACACTTGTCTTAACATTAGGTGAGACTGTGTACCTCTGGGAGACATTACCAAGAAACTCCTTCGCTATGTCTATGTCCGAAAGTCCACTTAGCAGATGGTCAGGTATGGATCTCTTAATGGTCATCTGACATAATTTGTTAAATCGATCACAGGCTTCATAGGCTGCTTTATGAGCTCTCGAGTTTATGGATGTAGGTGGAGATGGCCTATTCGTCCGTATGGCCATATCAACCTCAGCTATCTCTACAGAGTTCAATACATCCTCTGTTTACTTCTTCGTATTGGCTTTGAGTATCATTGTTATCCTACATTTGTGCTTATTTAAACTATCATTTTACAGTTACCTTTTTGGTCAATAAAATCAGTGTCCACACACGTGTTGACCAGTGTCTGGCGCGTACGTGCCCAAAGGTCTCCGTCATTCCAATCAGAAAATGACAATTTCCAGTGAGTTTCGGGCCCATTTTTCACGCTCCTGGGCTCATTTTCACCCTGTTTCTCAAGGCTAAACACATGTATACTATTTTCATGCAATAAAAAGCAAGAAAAAATTGAGAAACAGAAGTTAAATCTCCGAAAACCTTATAGAGAGAATCGAAAAATCTTCGTTTTTAACTACCTGATCACGTCACCACTCTGATATTATGTGTAATACATAACGGTACCTTATTTACATATCCCAGATCGAACGTGAAAGGGCAAGAAATGAATAAATGCAAAAAATACCTAATTTTGGTCTCCATAACTTCAAACGAGCTTTCTGAAGCTGAAACGAGTGCGAATCCATCGCCGTCTTTATGGGAACTGCTCTCCGGAAAGTGGGTAAGGTGTTTATACAATTTTTTCAAAGCGTAAGCTCTCTTAACGGATTAGAGAATCCTTGTGCTTACGATTGATATATGAGCAACTGCAGAAGACCTTAACCTTTACATATAATTTTCATATCAGGCTTCCCTATCACAGGCCTGATATGGGTCCGGCCCACACTAATTGAGATCTATTTTTCACCTAGAGTCCAACCTATTGATTTAGATCATTTATTAGGTCACTTTATTATTTTTATTTGGATCAAATTACGTAACTTAACTGATAAGTTATTAAAAAATCAAAAAATGCAATTAATAGTTGTTCAATTTTACGAGAAAGAACAAAATTGTCCTATACTATATGAGTTAATGATTAATATTTTCAATTGGAGAGAAGAGAATCTTCCGGTAGTCATTCAAAAGTTTTCGTTCTTTCTCTAGAGAACGTAACTTATGATTTCTGTAAAATATTTTCCAATTCAATTGGATGCAAAACTTTGTAAACAGGGCAAAATTGTATTCCAAGTCTCTGACCAAGTTTTTAGTAATTTGAACAGTATCTACCATGTTTTTTCATTCATAAAACAATCTCAAATTGGTATAGAAAATAGAGTGCAATGTAAAAGGAAATAAAATGCACTCAAAGATAAACAAGAAGTACAATTCATGATTGGTTTGGATGGTAATTGAAATATGATGGTCGAATAATACTAGGGAATGAAATCAACATTGCATTATTTTTTTTTCTTCATTTAATCGCATTATAGTTAAAGTTAAACACACCAAAGTTTGACTCAAAATTACTTCCTGAGTCTGAGTTATGCCCTGAAAGAATCAGACTGTCTTGTTCCGATATTAACTTGGAATTCTGGTTATCTTATGAGAAGTCCCGATGTCCAACAACGAAGTGTTGCTTTGGAAATAAATATACAACATCATAACTTGGATTTGACTTTTTCAATGAGCTCTCTCCTCAGGATTTTTCCTGAAGCAGATTTGGGGACGCTGTTAATGAATGTCACTCTACGCAATCTTTTGAAAGGTGCAACCTGCAAAAACCAAAAAAGTGTTAAATATACACTCAAGGCCGTTCCTGGGTGTTGAGCCTTTCAAAATCCAAATGTTAAAAGTACTCTTTTACATGGTAAATGCTTCGACAAACGAATGATAGATCGATCCCTCACACAATAAAATTAAAAAAAGAAAAAGATATAAGCATATTCTGCTCATTGCGTTTACGAATCTGATCTCTTTTTTTTTCCGTTTATTTACTGCTTCCATACCATTTTCCCCCTGATTCAAGCATATAGGAGTTCAGCCACAGCTTGAAGAATCAGATTACATATTTTAAATTGGAAGCAAACGCATAATAGTATAGTTTAGGAAAAGAATGAAGCCGATGATGCAGGACCCCTGACCCTGAGAATTCAGATTACAGTAACAGTGCGCCAAGTATCCCTAAACAATCGTTTACCTGATCCGCAATAAATTTCTTTACATCTTCTTCAGTAAGTGAACTCTTGGGCGAGCGCACAACATATGCTGCTGGAACCTCACCAGCCTCAGCATCCGGAAATCTACAGATTTTGTCACCAAAACATCATTGGGATGAACTTGTGAGAAAACCTAAAATCATGCTATTTATTTGCATTTAGTTAATTCATCCAAGTATAAACGAATGTTTATGCAACTTACGGGATCACAACAGCATCCAATATTTCAGGGTGAGACACAAGCAGGCCTTCAAGCTCAGCTGGTGCAACCTAGCAGGAAGTAACCAGGTAGCAAAATGGTCAAATAGTTGCCAGTGCCACTAATGCCAAATCATCAAAGTATATTCGATATTTTTTACTGATTACATCGCTAACAATTAGTTTTTATTGTCAAATAAAGAAATTTTCATTTAAAAATTATTTTTTATGATTTAAAATATTATTAATTTTTCATATCCGTCAATAAATTACTTGAAGCACATTCAGTGTTTACTCTGGGAGGAACACTTACCTGGAAACCTTTGTACTTTATGAGTTCTTTAATTCTATCAACAACAAAGAGAATTCCATCCTCGTCAAAATACCCCATATCTCCTGTGTGTACCCAACCATTATTATCTATGGTCTGCTTAGTGGCCTGTGGATTATTTAAATAACCTGCAATGGATTTCAAACATGATAACAAAGTCTTTTCCTAAAATCTAAGACAATTACGGAGGAAAAATGCTTTCTATCTCTTGCCAAAGGAACTTTAAAAAGTCAAGGAAAGGGGGGAAGTGATTACAGCATATACTAGATAACAAAGACAAGATAGTACAGTTGTTTCTCCTATAAACATTACTGTAGCCTAACATCGTGGTTACTATTATAGCAAACCGGAACTCAATCAGAAGTTGAGAAGAATAATGGACGATCGGGTTCACACCTCGCATCATATTGGGTCCACGGACCCATATTTCCCCTAATTGGTTAGGAGGAAGAGGCTTCAAAGTGTCCACACTAACTACTTGTGATTCCACTCCTGCAGCAAGTGTTCCAACTGACCCAGTATGCCGGACACCCACCCTAGGATTTTCCAACGAAATGATGCCACAGGTTTCAGTCATACCATAAGCCTGAAAAAAACAGAGAAGCAGCAGTTAGGTTTAGTTGCATGATGAAAATACAAGTTGTTTCAACTTTCAAGGAAATCTGAGGTTCACATCTCAATCAAAGATACTGGTAACTACCTGCACAATCTGAGCATGCGGAAAGTTTCTGGCACATTCTAGCATTAATTCTTTCCCCAGAGGAGCTGCACCAGATCCAATATGCTGTAGCGAAGAAAGGTCGTACTTTTTAAGAACAGAGACCTGTTTAGCCAAAGCCAGGATTATGGGAGGCACAGCCCACATATTAGTTACTCGATACTTCTCCACAGCCCTCAAAACCATTTCGAAATCGAACTTCCCCATTGACACAAGCGTACTGCCCTTCTGCAACTGCGAGTAAGTGACCACTGCCAAGCCAAAAACATGAAACATGGGCAAGAAACAGAGAAACACGTGGTGCATTTCACCAGCCACTTCTTGGTCCATAGCGACCATTAGTGACGCAGCGATGAAATTCCCATGAGTCAAGATAACTCCTTTACTCATGCCAGTCGTTCCTGAAGAATATAGAAGCGCGGCTACATCAGTTTGCTTCACGTTACACTCAGGGAATACGGATTTTGACCCTCCCAACTGAACTAGATCATGAAAACTTTGGATTCCTGAATTGGGAATTGCATAAACTGGTTCCTTGGGACCTAGTAAAACAGTTGGTAAATTGAAGACTTTAACTTTGCTCCATAACTCGGGAACTGTGATGACCAACTTGGGATTTGCGTCTTTTATCTGTTTAGACAATTCGGTTGTTGTGTACAGAGGATTGGCGGTTGTTGCAATTGCACCAATTGATGTGATGGCCAAAAAACAGATAGGGAATTGATATGAATTAGGAGAAAGGATGAGAACCACATCGTTTTTAGAGATACCCAGATGGCGTAAGCCATGAGCGACCTTGATAACGGTGGACTTGAACTCTGCAAAAGATAATGTGATTGATGAATCAGCATCAACAAGAGCTGGTTTGTGGGAGTAGGAACTGGAATTCCTAAACAAAAAGGAAACCATAGACAAATTGGGATCTTTAGGGACGATGAGAGTATGTCTCGTAGACCTGTAAATGCCATCACGACCATATCCAGATTTCTCCATTGCCATCTAAGAAGAAAGTGTTTCAGGGGTTGAACTTTCAACTAATCGTTAAGAGATTGCTTACGTTGAAGGTTCATGGCATGTGCTCCTCTTTATATTTATATCGTAAGATCTTGAAACTGATAACGTCTCTACTTTGTAGTTTAGCAAGATATGATAAGATCACTATAAACAAATATGTGGACATACAATTTGCGATAGAATTCTCAAAAGCATAAAAATGGTCGATTAGTTTGGCAGTTAAGACGAGTCAAATTTTGTGGGGGAGATGAGTGCTTCATAGAAGTTCATGCTGATGTGATGGGCATAACATTACCTAAATTTACGCTAATTTAGGTATTCATTTTGATATATAACATGTAATAAGAGATATTAACAATGATTTATAAACTAAAAACATTTTAATACAACTTATGAAATCAATTGGAAATATTTGATAATTATCATGATTTATGCTTTACTTAGTAGTAACATTTAAAATTCTCTTGTTATGTGTTCCAAAGTCAAACAGTAATTATCAAATTAGATATTAAATTACATTATCACAAAAGTAAATAATAATCAAATATAATGTTAATCAATTAGAATCAAAAAATGACTTGCGGCCTATCTAAGACAAAAAGGAAACGTGTGGTATCAGCAAACATTTAATGGTTTTCGTGTCTCTTTTAACTAAATTTTGCCAAGTGCCTAATATGCAGCAGACCCAAGGATTTAAGAATTCATAATGCCAACACAGATAACTTATATTTATTCGGTATGATTTGGATGCAATTATTTAAATTTGTGTGCTTTCTTTTTTTCTGACTTTCTTCCGCTCTATCTTGATCTGCAGAACTTCTTTCTGGCACAACTTGAAACATCTCAACCGTTGAACATTTCCATTAAGAATCAAATTTGGTCAGTTGGAGACTTTTAAACAATTTCCTCCAAATACTTTTCCAAGGGACATCAGCACGCCACCTTGTACACCACATACAGGCCGAAGACACTCATTTCGTAGATAATATGCAATACGAGAAAAACCAAATAAGTTAAAAGGCTATTTATATTTTAAATTTATATAAATTTAAACTATTAATTACAAACAAAAGACTATATCTGTCAAATATAAAAAAAATTAAATATTGTCATTAATCTTGTTCACATAATTCATATACAAATGAAGTTCTTTCTCATTAAATATTAATGAATACTTTTTTAATAAATTAAAAAATAAAACTTCTAAAATTATTCCTAATAATAATAAATGACTAATCCGTCAAAATTTTATTTTAGATTATATATTTTGATTATAATTGTAATACTGTATTCATAAAAATATTTCGTATTAATGAGCCCAATTTATGTGTCCCCATGAGCTAGACATACCAAAATTGTAGAATTGTGTAAAATTTAAACTTTAAAATATATTTTATCTTAAACTAATAAAAGCTGGAATATATGTGTATAAAAGCATACACATGAAACGCGGATGATTCATACAATCCAGATTCTCATATTAGAGTCATTAAACTATTTTGTTTATGTAAAGAGATGCAATGGCAATATCGACGCGAATCTATTTCATGTATTGCACTTTTTGATACACCGTAAGCATATAATGCGAAGTTGATAATTGTTGCTTGTTCAACAAAGTATAAATAAATAGGAACATATAAAGAAATTTGGATCATGTAAACTTTGATATTTGAAATTTGCAGATTCATCATGTCACGACTTGAAAATAATCCGAAAGCGTCAAAAATTGTGAACATCCTCGTGTGATAAGAAGAGTTTAAGCGCCTATTTGGATGAGCTTATATTAGTAAAGTTTTTTTTAGAAGAACTTTTCTAAAAAGCCAACTAATTGTTTGGCTGTCAATTAAAAAAATAATTTTTTAAAAATAGTTTTATACGGTAGATTGTTTAGCAATATAAAAATAAAAAACACTTTTATTAATTTTAACTATATTTTATTTTGTAATAAAATTATTTATGCATATAAATAATATTTAAAGTATACTA
>JANKOE010000008.1:6416894-6452327 GCA_026284465.1 Erythroxylum citrifolium
CATTGAACAAATTGTGAGTAAATTTTTGGGATGCTATGAGCAAGAAGATGAATAGATAATGTCTTATAAGGGTTCAATGAAAAAAAAACCTTCAAGGTAATATGCACACTCGTGTTTCATGTTTTCACAAGAGGTTGGGCTTCGGAATCAAGCGGAGTCCAACAGATGTATGAGTCTGTAGGAGGGTTGGGTTTCCAAAATGGGATCCAACATTGTACCCATGCGTCCTCCCAAAACTTAGCGGTATCGTCGTTACCCACCACCCATTTGATACCCTGAAGGACATGGACCCATATCGACGCAATCCCTCTCCATACCATTGAGCTTCTAGGAACTGAAATGGATTGTGGGAAGTGGTGTCTAGGAAACTTATACTTGGAGCTCAGTACACAGACCCAAAGCGCTTCAGGCTTATGGAGTAGGGACCAACCAAGTTTCATTAGTAGAGTATCATTCGTGACCCGTATTTTCCTGAGGCCCAGTCCTCCAGAGGCTTTGGGCTTGCACACCTGATCCCAGTTGACCAACCTCGTCTTATGTTGTTCTTCTGTCCTGTCCCATAAAAACTTACGAAGGAGCTTCTCCAAATCATCACATAATTGTCGAGGTAGGCGGACTGTTTGCATCGTGTAAATGGGAAGCGCTGCAAGCATAGATTGTATTAAAGTAACTCGACCGGCTAGTGAGAGATGTTTGGCACTCCATCCATTAAGTCTTCGCTGGACATGATCTAGTATATGCTGGTATGTCTGTTTGGAGCATCGTTCGTGGATGATCGGTACTCCGAGGTACCTGCCTAAGTCAGTGGTTCTCTAAAAGCCCAGTCTTCGGCTGATCACATTAGCGAATGATCGTGAGATGTTTTTAGAATAAAAACATCTAGTTTTGGCTTGACTAACGCGTTGCCTAAACAACATGCAGAATTGTTGGAGGATGCCTTGAATGTACAATACCTGATCATCTTTGATTGTGGCCAATAAGAGGAGGTTATTGGCGAAAAAGAGATGCAATAAGGCCAGTCCTCTTCTGCTCAATGTAATTGGCTTCCACGTACCGTCATCAACCGCCTGAGTTATCATATGGCCAAGTCACTCAAGACATAATATAAAGATGTAAGGTGAGAGTGGGTCTCCTTGGCGAATGCCCCGAGTAGGAGTAAACGAGGCAGATGATTCTCCCTCCCAAAGCACTTGCATGGAGACTATAGTAATGCATTTTAACAGAAGACAGATGAATGAGTCGGGTAAGCCCGCTAGTTCCATGGTTTCCTGTATAAACCGCCAGTTCAGTCGATCATAAGCCTTTTCAAGATCGACTTTGATGGCGAGATAGCCAGATGTTCCCTTCTTTTTCCTCATAGAATGGATCACCTCTTGAGCTATGACTATGTTATCTGTGATCTGTCGGTTGGGCACAAAACTACTCTAATTTGGTGCAACAAGGTCAGATAAATATGGCTTTAGTCTGCTTACCATGATCTTCGCAATAGCCTTGTAGAGTACTGTACAAAGACTGATAGGCCAGAATTGTGAAATAGAAGTAGGCGATGGGATTTTGGGTGTTAGCACGATTACAGTTTTGTTAAGCGCTGCTTCCCATACTTCCATCCTGAAGACCCGCTTAATAAAATCAGTGATTGAAGGGGCAACTATTTCCTACTGATTTTGAAAAAAGATAGCTTGGAACCCATCGACTCCCGGGCCTCGGCGCTTTATTGGGCTCGATATCAAAAAATGCTTGTTTCACCTCAAAATCCTGTATCGAAGCTCGCATACGTTCCTTTGCAGTAGGGAGGAGGGGTGGAAACGTTCCTCTGTTTAACGATCGGACCACGTTACGCCCCTTATCCGTGTACAGTTGTTCCATATAATCTTTAGCCACATTCCGTAAGGCTGTAATATCCGAGTAAGGGAATCCCTCGTGATCCCTTATTCTGGTTTGGTTCCTTTTGACTTTGGTATAGGCATGATAAAATTTTGTATCACGATCACCATGTGACAGCCATTTAGCACGCGATTGTTGATACCAATATAATTCTTCCTCGCACAAGACTTGTTCTAACTCACGTCGAAGTAAAGCTTCCAACTGTGTCAAGGAAGGCGACTGTCGCGTTTCTAGTGCGCGCTGTATTCCAGCAAGGCGTGCCATTAATCGTCTTTTCCTCAGAAATATATTGCCAAATTCTTCTCTATTCCATTTGTGTAAGTACGTTGCAAGTCTACTGAGTGAGCCACTGATGTCTCTAGGATCCAAGGCCCAGTGCTTTTGTGCGAGTACCCCAAAGTTGGCATTAGTTAACCAGGCGGCCTGAAATCTAAAAAGTTTTGAGTAAGTGGGACGGTGTTGCTGCTGGTCAGATTTAATCAAAAGAGGTTTGTGGTCTGATTTAAGGAAGGGGATAGTAAGATTTCGAAAGGAATCAAGTTTGTCTCATAGCAAAGTAAAACTGAGACTTCATCCACCACATGGTCATAAGGTGGTGCCCTCGTCATCTTCAGGCAACTTAATAGTATAGTTTAAGAGATCTTACGAGTATCAACACCATATGTTTGTGAATTAGTTTATATTTTATGAATAGATATTTGTTATATTAAAAATTAATATATATTAAAAGTAACTAATTATTTTACCATAATTTAATTTAATGGTGAATTAAATTTTCGCTCTGTTATATATATAGATAGATTGTAAGTTTACCTTTAATTAAAGGTAATTATTGGTTTTAATAAAGTTACCGTATCCATTTGAGTTGAGCTACTATTTTATTTATTTCATAAGAAACAAATCAGAAAAGTAACAAATTGCAGCAATTGAGTTGACTTTCTTCTAGCACTTGAATAAGTGTGTCTTTGCATGCTGCTTACGAAGGAATGGAAGATGTGTGCTTTTAAGAATGCTAAATTCCCACGTGACAAATGGAGTTGTTGTGGCCTGGGGGTGAAGAGTAGAGAGGGATGGGGTTTTAAGGACATTCCGACAGGTGGAGGGGCGATCATGCCTTGCAAAGGGGACGTAGTTAGACTTTGACGCGTAAGAACCCCTCAAAATCCCAAGGCTTTGACGTGGCCCATCTATCTGCACTGCTCGCCGTGTCAGCTACATATAAAAGCTGTACTCGTGGGGTTCCGTGTTTGAGTGGGCCCCACACTTTGACTTCTCCGACCCACCGTCAAAAATCTTATCTTATTTCCCCAACTGCTACAATTCGTCGCCGCAACAAGAAGATGCTCCTTCTAAAGACGAATCTCACACTTCGCGGTCTAAGTAGAAACTCACTAAAGAAAAAGGGACTTCTTTCCCTGGGGTTTAATAAGGGATGACAAATGGAAATTAGCTTTAACACAGAGACAGACAGAGGGACTGAATTTTTAATTATAGATAATCCAATTCAGGTTTTGTGTTTTCCAAGAAGGAGTACTTTTTATGTGACTCACTCGCTCACTCATCCTAACCCCAGATACCAAAGCATCCCCTCCGTAACCTCATCAGAGAATCCGAGTCACATTTCCTTCTGCTTCTTACAGGTGTCCTTCAGGACCCCACCCTAAAGGCAATGTTTTTGCTAAAGCAGCCAACTACTCAATGTCATACAACAGTTAAGAAGGGAAATCGCCAGAACCCGTATGTCAGTCAATGTAATGCTCCTATTTTACCCCACCATAACAAAAGATAAATAGCTTAACTTTTGTCATGTAAGTAAGTAATGATAAAATTATATCTCTTATAGATAACTTAATAATATACTTGCTTGGCTATCAAAGAAAAGATTTTCTTTCCCTAAATAGGTTAAAAAGGGAATAAAAATGGAGACAAATAAAAAAGAAGATGACATGTAGAGAGTGTATCATGTGTTCCTGTTAGTGCCAGAGAGAGGAAGTGAAACTGATGAACTTGACTAGATATCGACCTCGCATCTGCTTGCTAGCCAGACTGTTTTCCACGTGGCTTTTTCAGCTGCACTCCTATATCTAGATAACGCACCCCACTCCCTCAGTCTTTCACTCACTTCCATCACTCTCTTCTTCTCTTTGCTATCTTCAAATCCTTTTCTGGGTCGGTCTCATCTCTTTTTTTTCTACGTTGTTCCAGCTTTCCCTCTCCTTTTTTCTTTTCGCTTCTTTCAACTTGTTTGATGTGGGGTTTCCTTTTCATGTATTTTGTTTGGATCTATGTATATGGTTTTGTTCCATGTTGCTAACACTTGCACCGTTCTTTGTTTCGATTCAATGACATTAATTTCCTGGTCGTCTAATACTTTGTCTTCTTGATCTCTTTGTTTATCAGAAGACATGGCTGGAGGTGGCAAGAAACAGATGGTTAATCCGGTTGGATTCCCCGACATGCAAGAGAACAACGACAACTCCAATGTCACGTTGCAGCTTGGACTAGGATCATCGGCTTCTTCTTCTTCTTCTTCTTCTTCTGCTGCTGCTGCTGCTTCTGCTTCTGAAAAGAAGGACCAACATGGCCAACCAGCTGATGACATCAACCTTGCTCTCTCTCTGGGTGGCATTTACGCCGCATATAACAACTCCACTCAAACCACTCCTCTTACCAGGAGTTCGTCTTCCGTGAGTCGCACACCTGTAACGTCGGAAACCTCAAGAGGTAAGACTGCCTTTGATCATCATCATGGTTTGGATACATCCCTTCCTTTCTTTGCCAAGATTTTCTTTATTGCCTCCAGCAGAGCCTGAAGAAAGGACGGCCTTATTATCGGCCATGACCGGAAGAAGAATTGAGGCTACAAAGAAGTTTCTCATCAAGAAGGCCACCAATGGCTTTCGGATGAGGAACAGGCTGCGTTCGTGTTCTTCTTCAATACGTGGAGGAGACAAACTCCATCTTCTGGAAAATATGGCACCAGTTGTACTGAACTCATTATCTTCATCAATGGCTCCTCCTTCGTCACCACCAGTGACCGTGGCACCATTCACCGGGAAAAAGAAGACACCACCAGTAGGAAACACAGAGGCAGCTGCGGCCAATGCACCCTTTTCATTGCCAAGGAGGCGGACCTCTTCATCAGCAACTGCAGTCAATGCTCGGGCTGGAAGACCGCCAAGGCCATGGTCATCAGCTAATAATAAGCTGGCCGCACTGCATTCAAGGCCAGGCAAATGTCCACCATGGGCTCTAGCATCAGTTTCCAAATCACAGGCCTTCTATCGAGCTATTCTGAGGATCACCAGAAGGAACTTCTATGCAGCAAATAGAAAGTTTAAGGGTATTTTTCCTTTCTATTCTCTATGTTTGTGATGTTCATTCTAGTAAATCTGGATGCCTTTGATTATTTACTTGCATGCTTAAAGTTGTGCTTTTGTGGATACTATCATTAATCGAACTCTTTAGGTTTGGAAACATTTGATATATATGTTAGCAACCTTCCTTTTCTATTACAGAAATAGGTGTATTTGTTGTTTTCTCGTAGGTAATTATTATATATTTTTTTACTTTAATGAATATTTCACTTCTTAGTGATATTTATATTAATATTAGATTTGAACATTTGGCAGTTTAAGTACCGTTATTCTTATGGTTTCTTGAAATAATTTAGTTCGTGAATGAGAAACAATTACATGAAGAAAAGAGGCTATGCTAAGGGAATTTAATTGAGTTCCACATGCATAGGAGACTTTATCTCCCACCAAAATGTACAAATTAATCTCATAGGATCTTGAATTTATTAGCGAACAGACAAATTTAATAAAGAATTTGAATTTAATCGTGTGTGTCGGCAAATAAAATAACTAAATTTTAACTAAAAATAGATCTTAATCTAATTGCATGCCGACAAAAAAAGGAAAAAGAATCTTGGCTAGTCGTCAATACTAATAAAAAATAAAAAAAATCTAAATTTAAGAAGAAATTATACAATAAATAAAATTTTTAATAGTTTAGTATATGTTCTTTTTAATTTATCTTGTAGATTATCAATTTTAAACTCTTTTTGAAATTGAGTATACGTTTGAATTAAATTGCAGGTAATGAATATATATGTCTCTTTTATCTACATTTTCAAAGCATTTTCTGCACCATATAGCTTTTCTCTTCCGGCCAACATTTTGAGTTTCTGTTTTGCCTAGCCTACCTTTTCACCTTGACTATCTTTCATTCCTGCATTTTCTTTTCATCTGTCCGCTTGTACGTCTGTTTTTCATCCGTAAATGTTTTTGTAATTGTTGAAGTAATAAACATGTCGGGAAAATAAAGGTAGGATATGATCATAATGTCAGCTCAGAAAAGGTTGACTTAAGGTTCTTACACTTTGTACTTTTCGTTATTACTCCTTATTAGGGGTTGACTCAGACAAGGAATTGATTAGTCTTCTCTACCTCTTTCTAATTTCAACAAACTGTTCTGGCTTGGTATTGATTTACTTCAAAAATAATGGTAGTCCTATAGTAATAAGCTAGATATGTTATTTGATCGTAATTATGTATGCAGATTCTTCAGAGATCGTAATTATTTGGTCTTTCAAATTGCTTTGCATTTCTATGCAGGTTTGAGAATTTCATGCCCTGATGAGAAGGGTGCTAACATTGCAAAGAAGGGAGCAAAGAGTTCAAAGCCATTGCCAAAGCCTATCAAGGAAGAAAACAAGATTGCTCCAGAGACTATTGGAAACGGTAAACTTGTTGCTCCACTGACCAGTGGAAATGGAAAGTTAGTTGTCGCTGAAAACACTAGTGGAAACAGGAAGTTGGTTGTCACTGCAATGATAAGTGCAAATGGAAAATCAGTTGCTGCTGCAGTGGTTGGAAAATCAGTTGTTGCTGCTGAAACTAGTGAAAATGGAAAATTAGTTGTTGTTGCCGAAACTAGTGACAATGGAAAACCAGTTGCTCTCTCGGAAATTTTACCTGAAGAACCAGCTGCCAAGAAACTCAAGCTCTCAAACAATGGCTATGAAGGCAGTGGCATAGAGATGATGAAGTTGATGCCAACCGTGGTCGTACATGGACCTGCTCCAAATGGAAGGAAGGTTTCGGGGTTTCTGTACAAATACACTCAAAATCAGGTGTGCATAATTTGCCTTTGCCATGGCATGTATCATACACCCATGGAATTCGTCAACCATGCCGGTCTGCAGGATGTGGAGAATCCCTTAATCTACATAAAAGTTCACCCCCAGCCCGACTTTTAATATGAGAAGTTCGTGTCTTCGTTGCCATTCATACAAGTTACTACAGAACTAAGAGTCCAAAACTACCAACTAAGCTAGCTGCTTTTTCTGTTGCTTTTCCTAAGAAACTTCGAACTGGTGGTGGATCTTTCATCTTCGTCGTTGTTCGAACTCTTTAAATAAGTCTTGGGACTTCAATTGTAAATAATGTTGTTTGGTTTTTTAACCTAAGGAAGTTGTTGTGAAAGCTTTTGTTATAGTATCTATTGTCATTAACTATGTTTCTATTAGAATGTTAGCAGAAAATTCCTAGAAGTGATGATGGAGAATCTTTCATCGCCCTTGTTTAGATAGGAGAAATTTAAATCCACATTAGATTAGATGATAAGTTTCATCCCTTTTCCTTAATTTATTGGGACATACATAGACGCTGGGATGGTTATTTAAACATTTCCTTTTCCTTATCATATCTACATAAGATAACTTTCATCTTCAGTCACTGGACCATGCTTCTATATATCGATACAAAACTGTTAGATAGTTAAGGTAACAAGTTTTAAAAATAGAAAAGAAGACTCAAAAGGGTAGTGAACTAAAAGTTTAACTTGACAACAGCCTATCATACAGATGTTTAGTTAGTAATAAGGTAGCTCAGGTATTCGTTTGCTGCCAATGTAAATTGTGCATCTTAGTTTGGCAGAGTTTTAGAGGAAAAGTTCATGTCTTATTTTGGACTAATTTCATTTATTTTACCTTGTGAGATTAATCCTATGTGATATTTAAATTGTGCAGGTTTTGAAACATCTACTTTACTCCTACTTAGTGTACTTTGTTAAAACAAAAATGGGGATGAAAAGGAAGGAAGAGAGCTAACTAGAGAGTAAAGGAAAGAAGGTTAGAAAATTATGCAGTAGAATTTTCTCCAACTTTGAACGATAATCAAACGACTTCCGATCAACATGAAATTTTAGTATGATGTTCTTAAGACATAACTCTTCATATTCAATGATCACATTCTTATTTTGATCTCTCTAATTTGGTATCTCTGTCTAACCTTTCCTTGTATATGAACTTTGCATTTGTCATCCCTTGGGTAATGGTTGTTCAAAAATGTTATGCGAAGTTTTATCTTAGATAATTGTATTTGTCTCTAATTAAGATAAGAAAGTGTTAGAGTGTCCCATATTGCCTAGACATGAAAATGTTAAAGGGTTTATAAATGGTAAGGGTCAACTATCCAAACAACTAGTTCTAGTTATTTAGACAATAGTTGACCCAAGCCCAATTCTTATTAGTGGACTCTACACTCTACCCATATTTAAAAAATTCAATATGGTATCAGAGCAGGTTTGGTCCGGATTATTAATTCCTGGTTGTCCGTCTGGATGTCCAGTCCCAGCGGTCCTGTTCGGTTACCACTGCGTATATTTCAAGTGACAACTGAATGTTTAGCCTCAGTTGCACTTAAGGGGGAGTGTTAGAGTGTCCCATATTGCTTAGACATGAAAATGTTAAAGGGTTTATAAGTGGTAAGGGTCAACTATCCAAACAACTAGTTCTAGTTATTTGGACAATGGTTGACCCAAGCCCAATTCTTGTTAGTGGACTCTACACTCTACCCATATTAAAAAAAATCAATACCATTTAGCAGCTTATTTTCTCAATCCTTATTGTTTATAGTGGAGAAACACGTACAATTAATATGATGGGCAGGTTGTTTGATGTGACTGAATGCAAATGTATTTTCTCTATTGAAGAACAATCTCAAGAGATAAATGAAATTAAATTGTATCTGAAAGTTTAGAGAGTTTCAACAAAGAGAGAACTTATGATGAAAAAAATGCAGTCAGGTAAGTTTTATACTTTTAATTCATTATTTACTTAGTAATAATATATTTTTATCATAACTATTAATTTAAAATATATATGAGTGGTGGAGATTATTCAATGACAGTACTCCAACATTGAGAAGCCTCGCTATTAAGTTATTCAGTCAAACAATTTCTGCATCAGGTTGTGAACGTAATTGGAGTGTTTTTGAATATATTCGCAAAAAGAAACGAAATCGTTTCGAACATCAAAGACTTAATGACCTTTTTTACGTTACTTATAATTTGAAAATGGAAAACAAGTATTTTATAGTTTTGTTTTTATTTCAATAATTTTATTTTTATTATTGATTTTATAATTTCTCTATTATGTATTCATAACGCTTAATAAGAAGAGAACATATGATCCAGTTGATATTGATTGTATTGAACATACTGACTTTTGGATTGAAGAAGAAGAACCATCGCCTGGTCTTGATTATAATGAACTTGAAAAGATAATTTATGAAGAAAATGCATTTGTCACAATGAATGAATTAAGAACATCTACTGATGGTCAATTCATATCTTATTTTGATCATATTTAAGTTAAAAGTATATTGTATTATAAGTTTACAATTGAGAATAATTTCATACATTACTAATTTGTAATTTATTTTAATGCAGTAAAAGAAGTTGACGCAAATACTTTGAATGAAAGCGTAGTTTACGAATCTTTAAATAGCGTTGAAAATTTTGGAGCTTTTGACGATAATGAGACACAACCTTCTTCAGAAATACAATTTTGATTTTTATTATTATTTTAAGTTTTATGTTAAACTCATATTTATTTATTATTAGTTCATTATATAATAATAGACATTGGTATATTTTTTATTTCAATAAAATATTTTTTTACTTATTCTTATAAGTTTTACTTCTTATTTATTATATATCGGTTTTGTAGCGGCTTATTATCGGTTAAACCTTTAAATCTTAAGCCTTTCTTTCGATCGGTTTGGTCTAGTTTTTAAAATATTGAAAAAAACAAAACAATTATATTTAAAATTAATATTAATAACTTAGTAAGAGTTACTATTTTCATGGCCGCCTATTCAATCCCAGCTTGTTTGTATCGCCTCTCTCTCCTCAGCCTTACTTCCTCTACTAAGCTTATCTCTTTAACTTCTCCATCCTTTCATCCCAAGACTAAGGTTAATATAATTACTATTTCTCAATTATTCTAGCGTCACCTTTCTAAGTGTTTACCTTATTTATCGTTTGTTTACTGAAAAGTTTTTCCTTTTGTTTTGTTTTCAGAGTTCGAAACGATTAAGGTTGTTTTCGATGGCATCGGAGCCCAAGGAATCTCCGGCTAACAACCCCGGCCTCCACACCTCCATCGATGATGCCACTAAGGGCTATTTCATGCAACAAACTGTAAGCTTCTTGTCTATTTGCACTTACTTATCAACTGTTATATATTTGTGCTTGTTGGTACTTATCGAGTTCACTTTTATTTTTCATTTTTTGAACGATCCAGATGTTTCGGATTAAGGATCCCAAAGTCAGTTTGGATTTCTATTCTCGTGTATTGGGAATGTCGTAAGTTCCTCTTTCATTGCTTCGATTTATTATTTTTTCAAAAAAATCATATTTGCAATTTTTTGAATGATGAGGGTTGATATGTGGTTCTGTTTAGGAAAGTGGCTATTCAGAATTATGGGTTTATTTAGACTGATGAGTTTTTATATTTGTGGTTGGTTAGCATAGGCAGCTACTTCTTATTAAGTGAGAGATTCATTTCAATTGTTTGTATATTCCTATGTGTAGAGTTAACAACCAGTAATGTTTGTCTCAATATCTATATTAGTAACCTTGCTGCTTTAGGGGTTGCTCAGTGTATTAGAAATTTCTGTAAGCACGTTTCTATTTGTACAAACTGTTTTGTTTTTCTCATTGCCTTTCCATCTGGAAGTATGATAGGTTTGTCCTGTATCCATATCCACCAATGCCATTTTCATGATGAATTCAATTTAGTATTACCTATCAATTGCCTCCAATCCTGAGCTTGTTTGTTCATTTCTCTCCTGTTGCTGTGGAACTGTCTTTTTATGGGGCTTAATTTTTACAGAATTTGCTACTAGAACTTCTAAGTGCGTGTGCATTCTTGATCTTAGTTCTTTACAAGCTTATACTTCCTCTGATGTATGTAACTTATCTAAGATCATTTTTTCACACGTATTCTATCAATTCATGAAGCTGTTATATATTGCAGATTTAATGATTGGGTGCACAATGCTGCATACCTTTAGGCTTTGTGAACCTAGTTTTTTTGGATAGTATCTATTGAGTATTTCTCCTTTCTCCATTTCACAATTTATTATCCTATTTTCCTAGCTCTTTATTAGGGGGCATACTCTTGACTTGTACACTTTTTAGTTGTGCAAATATAGGTTGCGTGTATTCTTTTCCAATTTCTGCAATCAGTTTATCAATTGAGTTAATACCTCGCAAGTTGTCTTTAATAAGTCAGGGTAAAACTAGAAAATTAGGTTCAGCTTAAATTGATATTTTACTATTTCGATATTACAGGTTGCTTAAGAGGTTGGATTTTCCGGAGATGAAGTTTAGCTTGTACTTCATGGGCTATGAGGTAACTTTTTTTACAGCATACAATCCGAAATATGGTATCACTATCTTATTTACCTGCAGGGCTTCAAAAAATTCAACTCTATAATTTCCTTTTTAATTTTGTTGCTGCACTTGCAAATAACAATTTTTTACTTGTTGCAAAAATATTCATTGTAGACATATCTGTTTGCTGTAGGACACATCATCAGCCTCAAGTCACCCAGTTGAGAGAACAACGTGGACCTTTGGTCAGAAGGCTACAATTGAACTAACACAGTAAGGGTGATAGCCACGTATCTTTTTACTTTGATTTTCACCTTGCAATACCTTTTTGTACTTTTTCTGACAGCTATACATATTCTACCTAACGACTGGATTGTTGTCAGCAATTGGGGAACAGAAAGTGATCCTGACTTCAAAGGATATCACAATGGAAATTCAGAACCACGTGGCTTTGGTATGCAAACCTGATAGCTTGTACTTTGCCAATATTTAGATAATGTGATACTGCATTCCAATATATTTTATTGAGTTTCAGATCATTGGAATTATTTCTTTTGGTGTCTACTATTCTAGTTCTATTCTTAGGACTTGTTCAACATAAGCATTTAGTTTAGATTGCTTCCAAGGCTTGATTTATCATATATATGAGATTGCAATTTAGGGTACTGGATATATATGTGTCAACTGTGATGCAATTGAGGAGTAAGCATCAGTCGGCTACCCTGTTTTTCAAAGTGTGATTATTCGATTTGCATTACTTCAGATTAGTTTCTATGTAGGCGCATGAATCTTCTTATGTTAATTGAAATGAAAGGTTAGGTTTGGAACCACAATTTCTTTGCAAACATTATGAGTCCAAGAAGTATGAAAATCTATCTTAGTGATCTTGTGTTGGGTAGCGGCTTTTGATTGCTTCTAGCGTGCATATTTATAACTAGACTTGAGTTCCATCTTGATATATATTTTTTACTAAGGAAAGAGAACAGACAGTTGAGTAGAGGCGTGAGCTGTAGATGGGGCAGCATTGAGGAAATACTTTTATTTACTATAGATGTACGAGGACTTTGTCTATGATTTATATTGTTCAATATAGTTTAAACTCTTTGTAATTGATATTTTGGTTTTAGGGCATATCGGAATAACAGTGGATGACACATACAAGGCCTGTGAAAGATTTGAACGTCTTGGTGTGGAGTTTGTCAAAAGACCTGATGATGGTAAGAATTAACATATTGAAAGCTATCACTTTTAAATAATAGAATTATATTGTCACTAATATGATGCCTAAAAATCTCAAGTTTTATGAACACTTGGGCAGAAAAGGAAATCTCTAAAGTCAGACAAATGTGCATGTCTGTTAATGCATGGCAAATGCATGTGTTTGCTGTAGGAAATGATGAAAATTATGAGAAATGCAAATGATTCTCCAACTGAAATGCCATTTACTAATTGGGAACAAAAGTGTGGTTTTGTTACAATGCCTCAAGTATGTTTAGGATCAAGAAAGGATATAAGTTAGAAATTGGAGTTGGGATTTTGAGGACTGTAGTGGTTGATTTTTGTCCAAGGCTTCTACTGGTGTTATCGCAGTTATCTTACATGTTAGTTTGGTTTCTCACTTTTGTAGCTATTTATAGAAGAACTGCAGCATTTCTGAAATTAATTTTTACTACCACAACTGCTTTTATGTTCATATATTGGAAAATTTTGAAAGGGTTTAGAGCCTGACGGGATTTGGTAGTCCTTGCATTGATTTTCCTCTATTGAAAATTAAACTTAGACAAACGCTGTAAGTCTGTAACCATAGAGTGATATGCTGCTTATACAGTTTCATGATTGTTTGGTGGGAGCAAATGCAAATTCATCTCCCCTTACCAAATATCGGATCTGTATGGCAAACAAAACCTCATTGTAAAGTTGGCTTGTGGGTGATAGTCCGGGTTCTCCTGGATATCTGTTTACATAGACACAGACAAACACCAACACATTTTGGTTCATAGTTTGAGATGATCTTATTAAATGGTTTTATTTCTTTAATGAATAGGAAAAAATCACAATGGAGGATCCCCTTGAACTGTAGTAGATTTACTTGTATTAACTTTTTGAGTCTGTTTGCAGGGAAAATGAAAGGAATAGCTTTTATTAAGGATCCTGATGGTTATTGGATTGAAATCTTTGATTTGAAGACTATTGGACGGATAGCTATTGTTCCTACTTGAGATGGATGAGGTAGTGACTATTCTCTATTCTTTTTTTCTTAGTTATGTCTTCTTACTACTCTAGGTTCCCATAGAAAGAGCATCCATGGGATCTTGCTTTCCAAGAGTGCATTTTCTGCTGCTGTATGTAGATATGTAAACACTTTCTTTGCTTGATGGAGGTTTCGTTGATCGTAAAATGCTTTGAAGCTTGTTAAATAAAGATTGGCATATTTTCTGCTTACGAGGGCTTGATCATTATTAAATAAAAATAGAGCAGGCACAGGATTGTGCTGCCTTATATCATAAGCTTTATTTTCAACTTCCGCACTCTGTATTACAGAATTTGTTAAGAGTATATTGTTATTGTGATGCCATTCCACCTCATAAATTGCTAGTTAATCGCATCTACTCTTGAATAAAACACCCTGATGACTACTAGTTTTACCTGAGTCCAGATCCTCTATCCAATTTTATGGTGTCTTGTTCTGTTCAATAAATCTCAGCCATTTATTTATGTGGGCTCCGCATAGGTTCCGCAAAAATAAACGTGAGACCCGCATAAATGAATGGTTGAGATTCATTGGACAGAAGAAGACACCATAAAACTGAACAGAGGATCTTGTCTCGTTTTACCTGGTCACTAATTGTCTTAGTGGAAATTACAGCTGATGATGATGGGAAACCTTATCAGTGTTTTATATTTTAACAATATCCTTTACAATGACGGATGTCCATTATCATCTACTGTTGCATTTAGCTCTGAAATGTTAGTTTTCAGCTGCACCATATGCGTTCACACGCTTTTTCCTTTTTTCATCTTAACCCTGATATGATATCTGTAAGCATCTAAGGTGCCATGAACTGATTGCATCTTTGTGAATGCAGGCAAATTCTGTATTCGGATTGCATCTTTGTGAATGCAAGCAAATTCTGGATTCCTCCGAATACAACTTAGGAAAGACTTGTTCGTGGCAGAACTTTCTTTGACGTTCTGTTTCTTTTCAAATCAAGTGGTCTGTTGTTAATGCCTAAAACATAGTTGTATTAAGTATGCATCAATAAGAAAAAACAGATGACACTTCCATCAGCTGCTGTTGCGATGGAAATCAGTGATCAATTGCAAGACTTGTGTGGCTACCAAATCTCTCCTCTGTTTCATAGTTGTATTAACGCCTTAACAGAAGCAGTTTCAAATCTACCCATGTGTTATATTTATTTATCACGGTTGAATTTTGACTTACTTTTAGTATATAAATAAATAAGATCTACTTTTACTAAGTTATTACTGTCAGAATTATTGTGAATTGTGATAAACTGATCTTTATCTTCCTTAGTTTGGTTATATATAGATATTTTAGTGTCATGTGAATTATATTATATTCCAAATCATTGCTTTTCAACTAATTTTGGTCACATTAATCCAATTTTATTCCATTACCCCTTATTTCCACATCACTCAAATTTGTTTGCAATTCTAACATTATGTCAATTTTGTTATAATCAACGCACCAGCAGTTCTGATCCTATTGATTTAGCCGTAACGGATTCTCTTCAAGAACAAACGCAAATTGTTCTTAACCTGGTCTCAAAGACTGATAGGCCATCCTCGACCTCGAGGGAGGGGAAAACCCTTGAAAATAAGATTGATAACATTAATGTTGACTCGTAGGGTGTAAAATTTGGGAGCTTTAGTTGCTGGGTTATACATGTGGGGGTAGTCTGCGAAATTCAAAAGCCCTAGCCCCTAGCACTTATATTGGAGTTCTCAAATTCCTTGAACCAATCATGAATAAATGATTGTCTGGACCAACATTAATAAAAAAGTTGAACAAAGTAAGAAAAGATAAGGGCAGCTCAGTTCCAAAGTCTGTAATCAAGGGTCTTGGACAAGAAGGCGGATCTGATTTCTTGAAGATTATCTGATATTTTCACGTTCTTCAGTTTCTTCAAATTCAGATTCCTAGAATTTTTAACCAGACGCGCAACGAGATCGAACAGGTGAAGAAATTTCAGAAAATACGTCAATAGTAAGTGGATCATGCATCATTAAAGGTATATGAAACACGAAATAGCAAGAAAGCATGATTTGATAAGACAAGTAAACCCAGCTTGACATTTTAAATCCCTACCATTGCCATCACTTTTACCTTCTTTTTTTTTATGAAAACCAAAATGTATCCCTCTAACTGGAATAGGTAAATTTTTTTTGCTGTTGTTAAATATGGTCCATGTTGTTGCAAATGTGTCTTTGCAAATTTTATATCCCCAGTCGCAACATTTTTCGTTTCTTCGATGCAAGGTTTTTATTTTGTTGTGAGACTTGATGTTGGATACGAAGTTGAATTCGTGAATGAGATGGGAATGGAATTAAGTGACTATGTTCACCTCCTCATCTACTGCAAATTATGATACTTGAACATGTCTAGCCCTTTTTGTCAACAAATTTGAAAATTAAGAGGATAGTTGGCCAAATCCTCATCTACTGCAAATTATGCTGCTTGAACATGTCTAGCCCTTTTTGTCAAAAATTTTGAAAATTTAAATGACCAGCTATCCCTTATCTTCTCCTGCCTATTATGAAGAGATGGAGAGAGCATAGAAAAAGAAGAGAAGTAAGGTGCGAGAGAAAAGCAAGAGAAAGAGAGATAAAAATATTTTGTATATTTTTGTAGGACTAATTTTTTTTTGTAATTTTTCAGTTTTTTTCAGCGGTAAAATTCTTCTATCCTTATCCGTGATTTTTACCATAATTTGGAGGTTTTCTACGTTAAACCTGTATGTTTATTACTATTTTTTCAGTCCTATTTAGTTACAAACTTGCTCTAATCTGATCAATTTTTTACAACGAGTAGTATCATAGCGAGGTCAGAAAATTAGGACGAATTTTTAAGCGTAATCCGTTCGGCGTTTCGGTGAGCACAGTGAATGTTGGTAAATAGTAACCAAAAGGTGACAGCTGTTCATTCATTTATTTGTGCATTAAACTGTGCAGTTACTGTAATTCAAGCGTACAGTACTATTCATTTATATGGTATTATTCACGTATACGATACTATTCATGTATACGGTACTATTCATACAAACGGGAACTATTAAACTGAAATAGTGAGAGCTAAATTCTATTCGTGATAAAAGCAATGGCAGCAAAATTTGAGATTGATAAGTTCAATGGGAGTAATTTCTCATTATGAAAGTTGAAGATAAAGGCAATCTTGAGAAAAGATAATTGTCTGGCGACCATTAGTGAACGGCCAGCTGGAGTCACAGATTTTACGTAGAAAACCTCCAAATTAGGGTAAAAACTACGGACAAGGGTAGAAGAATTTTATTGCTAAGAAAAACTGGAGAATTACAAGAAAAAACTAGTCCCACTCTCTCTTTCTCTTTCTCTTTCTTTTCTCTCTCACCTCACTTCTCTCTTCTTTTTTCTGCTCTCTTCATCTCTTTATCTCTGGCCTATTTTATAGGCAGGAGAACATATGGGATGGTTGGCCATTTGGCCAGCTATCCTCTTAAATTTTCAAATTTGGTCGGCATCGTTTTTGGTGCCTACCATATCCTTTTCTTTGTCAACTTTGGTAGGCGCCAACAATTCTCACACTTGAAGATTTGATTGAGAGTCAATCGGATCTTCACACTATTCTTTCTACTTTGTCGTTTTATGTTGCTTACGTCTATGTCAGGTTACATGAGGATTGACATCACATAAACTTATTACCATTGATTACTTTTGTCATAAAATCTGTCACGTTATTCTTTGTATGAATTTTCTACATGTCTACCGTTCTTTCTTCCACTTTCTCACAAATAAAGTGATACTGAACTTAAAGTGATTTGCATCTTGTAAAGAATATAACATTTCATTCAAAGACAAAGCACATTCGAGTTCAGTATCACTTTGTTTGTGAGAAAGTGGAAAACGGAACGGTGAACATGCAAAAAATTCATACAATAGATAACCTGACAGATTTTATGACAAAAGCAATCAATGGTGACAAGTTTATGTAATGTCGATTCTCGTGTGGCCTGATAGAGACGTAAGCAACATGAAACGGCAAGGTAGAAAGAATAGTGTGAAGATCTGATTGACTCTCAATCAAATCTTCAAATGGGAGAATTGTCAAAAATGGTAGGCACCGTTTTGGTGCCTACCAAAGTTGAAGCCTACCAAAGTTGACAGAGAAAAGGAGATGGTAGACACCGAAAACAGTGCCTACAAAATTTGAAAATTTAAGAGGACTGCTGGCCAAATGGCCAGCCATCCTATATGTTCTACTGCCTATAAATAGGTAGGAGATGAAGAGATGAAGAGAGCAGAAAAAAAGAAGAGAGAAGTGAGGTGAGAGAAAAGAGAGAGACAAAAATATTCTGGATATTTTTGTGGGACTAGTTTTTTCTTGTAATTCTCCAGTTTTTCTCAGTAGTAAAATTCTTCTATCCTTGCTTGTGGTTTTTACCCTAATTTAAGAGTTTTTCACGTAAAATCTATGTGTTTATTACTATTCTTTCAATCATATTTAACTGCAAACCTGTTCTAATTCGGTCATTTTTTTACAACATTTTTTCTCTCTTCAGGATTAGCTTGCCAAATGTTTGTTGTCCCAAAAGGATTAACTAGGGCCAACAATGCACTTAGTGAATTCCTAACTAAGATACATTTCCTAGTTATTGTATCTCATTGGCATGTGTGCAGATATTAAATTTAACAGCATCTATGAATTTGATGATATGGCTGCTATTTCCTTTGATGTTCGCATTCTGAAACATGCCATAAGTATACCTCATGCTTGCATTTGTTAGAGAAATCGATCAACTCCGTCGTAGTCTCTTTAGTCCTTTCATCTTCTTCTGTTCCTTATCTTGCAATAAAAATACCAAAGAGCCCACATTTTTTAATAGATTACCGTGCAAGTCCTTTTCCAGTATATACTATATAGGCTGGAGTACGTGTTAGTTTAACCATTTACAGTACTAAACTGTTCATATGTGTCGTTTTGTCTTATTGCGTCCGGTCTATGGAGAAATTTTAGTTTTGAGTGAGATAGATAAGCCCACCAATTACGTTGCTTGTGATTCATTCTCAGGCTTTCCAATTATAGTACCTGGGAATTTAACACTCATTCACGCAAAGCGCTTAAGCGTTTTGGCTTATTTCTAGCCAATGACGTGCTTTTTTTTGGTCTTCTTTGCATTTACCACGTTCCCCAGAAGCTTGCTATATGCTTCACACTTGGATACGTAGGTTATGGCGCTCGGATACTACGCCATCACCTACTTCCCTGGTGGGTCTGATGGCATGAAATTCCTTATATTTTCTCCTGTTTCATCACTGATGAGATGTTTTGGAGGTGATGTTGGCTTGGCCCCAATGCTTACCATATTCTTGTACATCAATCCTCTTGTTTCAAATTCAAAGCTTAGCATTATAAGGTATATCCCTCAATTACAGCTCGCATACTAATACTGTAGTACCGTAGAAGACTAGATGAACCGACTTCCGTTCCATGTCATCTCTAGTAACTCATCTTCAAAGGTTTGTCGCAATCTCCGAATACCATTTCCCTTTTCTTATGCAATTGGGTGGGTCCATTGATCTGGATATGCATATATAATTGTGCCACTGCCATCCCATTTCCTCCCGAGGTGGCCAACGGAGTTTTTGGGGATCCCTATGCAAAATGCACACCAGTCCGGTCCAATTTTAGAAACTATAAACAAAAGTTTTTAGTTACGCCAGTCAAGGGGTAAAAGCTGTGCCTTTCCAGTTCTGTTCTCTATTTCTTGGTGGAGTGCTGGGCTCCATTTGGATAGTTATGGGCTTTTAATAATTTTGAAACCCCATTTCTTTCAGTAATTGGAAAGCTTAGAGGAAAAGATAGCTTTCATGGGCCTATAAACAACAGAACCTTTGTTGGATTGTATTTAATGAACTTTAAGTGAAGGCCATGTTAGGTGGGCTTTTGACTATTGACCTTGATTAGGAATATAACAAAGCATTGTTTTTTATTTTTGTGTGGAATCATCCCCACTCCGTAGACATTACTTGTGGTATACTATATGATAAGAACAAAGAGAAAATAAAGGCTTGTTTTGGGAACAGGAATCCTGAAATTATGGAAAGATTAGGACATCAAAGACACAGTAAAGAGAGCAGGAATTGATCTTTTAGGTGCTTATACATGACAAAGCCATGTTTATAGAGAAATGGGTATTCATATAAAGCTAAAGTTATGTTGAAATTATAAAACAAAGATAATGGTAGAAAAAAAGAAGAAAAAATTATTTGTTTATGATTCCTCTGCGTTACCACTCCAATTAGATGGTAAAAAAAATGATTGAGTCGACTTTGTCTACTAACTAGATGGTTGATCCTAGCTAATTAAATAAGTCGATGACCAATAACAAGCAAGAGAAAGATCAAAAGCCAATTGATATTCCTTTCTGAACTTTGTAGTTTCCAGAAACTTTGTTAGATAAACTTGGGAAGATGGGGGCAAATTGTTGGATAATACAATGGTCATTGTAGGGCATAGATTTGGCAAAATTATTAAGAGTCAAATCAAATCTGAAGTTGGAGGCAAGAGAAAACAAACAAGGAATACGTGAGAGGAGTAACCAAGATCACTGATTAACTCATCAATTTGATTAGATGGGCAAATTTTTCTTTGGAGGATCATGGACCCCATGGATTTAATTGATGTAATCTCATTTAAGCAAATGACAAATCTTGTTTTGGATCTATGATGGGGCTGCATTATTAGGGACTAAACTATAATTTAAGAGCTTCATGTCATCTCTGGCAACCTAATTGCACGTGTGCCAAGCACCAAGAAGAACAAAATCTCATATGGCTTACAATCCAATGAGCAGCTTCTTCATACACTACATGCTTGTGTGATCATGGGCATTTAGAAATAATAGTTTGTTACTTTGTTACTTAAAATAAATGATAAGAATACCCATACATACTCTCCCATCTCCATCGCCCCCTCTCTCACGTGCAACTCATCATACCAAAGCCACAACTGGACAATATAAGAATATTAAATACTGGCATAAGCATGATGTCCATAAAGTGTAAACTAAGCCGAAAACACAGGCCTGTCTGCTCTAACCTTTTTGAAGTACATTTACTACATCTACCACATGAAAAACTTGCAGTTCTTTTATCAGAACATGTGCCCTTCTGTTCTTAGTGTTATTACCAAGCCATATACGTGATCTGATTCCATTTCTCATGTTTGTATAGTTATAAAGACACTAGCTATGCACCTTGCGTATATCAGATCATAAATTCATGTGATGAGATCTGCAATTTGAGTTCCATAACATAGTGGATTGTCACCTATTTGGTGTCTCAAGGGAAAAACTTAACCAGCCATTATTTATGGGTGGATTAACCCTGTTTTTGTATTAGAAAATCACTACTGTCTTACACATGTATGTAGCCTTTTTTTTTCTTTTCCGATTACCAAGATGGGGCAGCCTGTTTCAAGTTGCCTACGACGGGACCACTTCCATCTATTTTGCCTAGTCATATAGGATCTTCACGCGGACTAAGAGCTCGTAAAAAATACTTTATCGTATTTAAAATAAAAGTCGTTTTTAGAGGGATGCAAATTTATTTAAAAAATTAATGAAATGTTTGATATACTCTTATTAATTGCATGTTAAAATGTCTTGAAAATATAATCTGTGTAATCTATTTAATTAAGATGCGAGAGAAGTTAAAGGGTAATTTTGGAAGTGAAACTATAAACATGCATGAAAAGTCACGAACGACACTTATTTTGAATAATTAAAATCTTTCTAAAACAACTTTTATTTTAGTTAGGAAGGAGTATAATATATCATTGTATTTATTATTATTTTAAATAAAAGGTTAACAAAAATCTTAATATGGAATCATTTATTAACGTTTTCAAAATGGTAAGGTTATTTTTGAATATTTAGAAAACTTTAGAGTTCTTTTTAAATAACTTGAAACGATAAGATTTAATTTAAATTTAGTATAAATGTTTAGGTCTTTTGTTTTTTTTTGGACCTTTTACCTTTGTGCTTTCAACCTCGGCAGGAATCGGATGAAAACTTCTGCTTTCTTCCAAAACCAATACAGATGTAGATTTCTTAAATGCGTGTACAAACCAATTTACATTTTTTAATGTACTATTTAGTATATTTGTTTTTGTTAATTTAATTGAAAATAAACTAATTATAATACGTAACAGTACCTTAGTTACGTATTTCAGATCGAACATAAAAGGGCAAAAAACGAAGAAATGTAGAAAATACCTGATTTCGGTCTCCATAACTTTAAACGAGCTTTTTGAAACCGAAACTAGCGTGAATCTACAACCGCCTTCACGAGAACTGTTCTCCGGGGCGTAGGTAAGGTCGTTCTACAATTTTCTCAAAATGTAAGCTCTCTTAATAGATTAAAAAATTCTTATGCTTACGATTAATACGAGCAATTACAGGAGGTTTTAACTTTTATATATAGCTTCTAAATGTGACTTTCCCATCATAGGCCTAATATAAGTCTGGTCTACACTGATTGGGATCCATTTTTTACCAAAACTTTGACCCATTGATTTAGATTATTTATTGAGCCACTTTATTATCTTTATCATGATTAAATTACGTAACTTATAAGTTATTTAAAAACTAAAAAATATAATTAAATATTGTCTAATTTTATGAGAAATTAGAAAATTGTCTAAACTAACTGTATATTAAAATTTTCTAATATACTAAAAAGTTAATCACTACAGGTTTTTCAGTAAAAATTAATCGAAGTCATGTGCTTGCTACCATTTGTAATGTAAGAAACAGAGATGGCATTTTAATGGGAAGTCCAAAATAACCTCTTTCTAGATTTTGACAGCAACAGCCAAAAATTGCATTACAAGAACATCCACTTGAATAAAACCAAACATCTATCTGCATCAACATCAATTAGCTAACAGGTAGACTATGGCATTAATAATAAAAAAAATGTAAAAAAGAAGCTAGTTTTGGATCCAGATCTTCATCTTCCGCATTTCCTCTATAAACAAAACCTGGGGTTCCTCCCTCAACAATCCCAAAACAGATAAACTTTTCTCAACTCTCAGCAATGCCTGCATCCCCAAGGAATCCCTCACTTATGAATCCCTCACTTTCTCCCAATATCTTCTCTTTCACCTTGCTTCTATCAATAAATTCTCTTCTCTTTCATTCCTCTCACTCCATAGATGAACAAGGACAAGCTCTTCTGACATGGAAGAACAGTTTAAACAGCTCAACAGGTGTGTTGAATTCGTGGAATCCTTTAGACCAAAGTCCATGCAAATGGTATGGGGTCAGTTGCAACTCAAATGGCAACGTTGTCGAGATAAGCTTGAAAGCAGTTGATTTGCAAGGTTCACTACCATCAAACTTTCACTCTCTCAAGTATTTGAAGACCCTTACCCTTTCATCAACCAACCTCACCGGTTCAATTCCCAAAGAGTTTGGAGAATACCATGAGCTTAGTTTCCTTGATCTCAGTGATAATTCTCTCTCTGGTCAAATCCCAGAGGAAATTTGCAGGTTAAGCAAACTGCAAAGCTTATCTCTCAACGCAAATTTTCTTGCAGGTGGGATTCCAGCTAATATTGGAAACCTTTCCAGTTTAGAGAATTTGACTCTCTTTGACAATCAACTCACTGGTGATATTCCAAAGAGCATTGGAGCTCTGATCAGGCTGCAAATTTTCCGAGCAGGTGGGAATAAAAATCTTAAAGGTGAGCTACCTCAGGAGATTGGAAACTGCACCAACTTGGTTGTGTTAGGCCTGGCTGAGACCAGCATTTCCGGCAATCTTCCTTCATCGATCGGAAAGCTGAAAAGTATTCAAACTATAGCCATTTATACAGCATTTTTGTCTGGTCCTATCCCTGAAGAGATTGGAAACTGTAAGGAGTTGCAGAACCTATACTTGTATCAGAATTCTTTATCTGGTCCGATCCCGAAACGAATCGGAGAACTCGCCAAGCTTCAGACTTTACTCTTGTGGCATAACAGTTTAGTTGATACAATCCCAGACGAGATTAGAAGCTGCTCTGAGCTCAAAGTTATTGATTTGTCTGAGAATTTTCTTACAGGAAGCGTACCTAGAAGTTTTGGAAACCTTTTGAAGCTTCAAGACCTTCAACTTAGTGTTAACCAGTTATCAGGCACCATACCAATTGAAATCGCAAATTGTACAGCCCTCACTCATCTTGAAGTAGACAACAACGATTTATCCGGTGAGATAACTGCGGCTATTGGCAACCTTAAGAGCTTGACCCTTTTCTTTGCCTGGCAGAACAATCTAACTGGTAACATACCAGAGACTCTGTCAGAGTGCCAGAACCTTGAAGCTCTTGATTTATCTTATAACAACTTCTTTGGTTCTATACCCCAAAAGATTTTTGGACTAAAAAATCTTACCAAACTACTGATACTTTCAAATGAATTGTCTGGCTTCATACCACCTGACATAGGAAACTGCACCAACTTGTACAGGTTGAGGTTAAATGGAAATAGACTGGCTGGTACTATTCCATTGGAAGTTGGAAATTTGAAGACTTTGAACTTCGTTGACTTGAGTGACAATCATCTTGTTGGAGGTATTCCCCCGTCTATAGCTGGATGCAACAACCTAGAATTTCTTGATCTCCATTCAAATGGAATCACAGGTTCTATACCTTCTGCTCTACCCAAAAGCCTACAGTTTCTGGATGTTTCAGATAACAGGCTTACAGGTATATTGGCCCCTATCATTGGTTCATTAACAGAACTAACCAAGCTCAATTTGGCAAAGAATCAACTTTCTGGTGCTATCCCAGCTGAGATATTGTCATGCAGTAAGCTACAATTGCTGAATCTTGGGGGCAATGGTTTCTCTGGGGAAATTCCTAAGGAACTTGGTCAAATTCCTTCTCTGGAGATCTCTCTCAATCTTAGTTGCAACCAATTCTCTGGTAGTATCCCGTCTGAATTTTCTGGTCTCACTAAGCTTGGAGTACTTGACCTCTCACACAACAAGCTTGAAGGCAAGCTAGATGTTCTAGCAGCCCTCCAAAATCTTGTTTCTCTTAATATCTCTTTCAATGACTTCTCTGGTGAACTGCCCAACACCCCACTTTTCCGTAAACTTCCTCTCAGTGACCTTGCTTCAAACCGAGGTCTCTACAGTGCTGGAGCAGCAGTGCCACCAGCTGATCGAATGGGAGCAGAAGGACGTGCTAGATCAGCGGCGAAGATGGTTATGTCTGTTCTCCTTATTGCAAGTGCAGTCTTAGTTCTCCTAGCAATCTACACGCTAATCCGAACTCGTATTGCCGGCAGGAGGATGATGGAAGATGGCAATTGGGAGATAACTTTATATAAGAAGCTTGATTTCTCCATTGATTACATTGTTAAGAACCTAAAGTCATCGAATGTAATAGGCACAGGCGGCTCTGGAGTAGTATACAGGGTGATAATTCCAAATGGTGAGGCGCTAGCTGTTAAGAAGATGTGGTCATCAGAAGGGAATACGGCATTCAATTCTGAAATTCGGACACTTGGTTCAATCAGACACCGAAACATTGTCCGTCTTTTGGGCTGGGGTTCTAACAGAAATTTAAAGCTCCTCTTCTATGACTATATACCAAATGGAAGCTTGAGCTCGTTTCTCCATGGTGCTGGCAAAGGAGGAGCTGAATGGGAAGCCAGATACCGTGTTGTGTTGGGGGTGGCTCATGCACTAGCATACTTGCACCATGATTGCGTGCCAGCAATACTTCATGGTGACGTTAAAGCCATGAACGTGCTGTTAGGACCAGGCTACGAACCTTACTTAGCTGACTTTGGATTAGCAAGAATTGTGAACTGCATTACTTCAGATGACTTATCAAAACCTTGTCAAAGACCACACCTTGCCGGTTCTTATGGATATATGGCTCCAGGTACTCATCACTCTAATTAGTCATTTCAGTTCACTTCAACCCAAAAAAAAACAAAAAGATTTTGCAAGTAATCTTTGCTTATATTTTGTTGGTTTTCTTTTTCATTTTTATGATTGTGTAGAGCATGCATCAATGCAACGTATCACTGAGAAATGCGATGTGTACAGTTTCGGAATTGTACTTTTAGAAGTTCTAACAGGAAGGCATCCCTTAGACCCAACATTGCCTGGTGGTTCGCACTTGATTCAGTGGGTTAGGGACCACCTAGCTACCAAGAAAGACCCAGTTGACATTCTTGATCCGAAGCTTAGAGGAAGAGCTGACCCTACCACCCACGAAATGCTCCAAACATTAGCTGTTTCATTTCTCTGCATAAGTAGCAGAGCTGATGATCGTCCTACAATGAAGGATGTGGTTGCAATGCTAAAGGAGATTCGACACGTTGAGGCCTCGGGGCCTGAAGCTGACATTTCAAAGGTTGCTCTAACAACGGTTCATTGTTCTCCTCCTGCTAGGATTATCGTTTCACAAGGCTCTACTAATTGCTCCTTTGCTTTCTCTGATGATTCCATCTGATATTATTACTGAAAAGAGCGCAATCGAAGTGGGAAGTCAAGCATAATTTTGTCCCTTCTCATGTTCTTCTCTCATAGAGTTGTAATTCCTGGCATTATAAGTTGTAATAAATAATCCCTAATGGATAATAATATTTTAAAAAAAATGAAGTACTTGAGAGGTTTCGAGTTGGTAAATAACTTGAATAGTAGACTAGGCAGTAGGATGGCAATGGTTATTTGGATGGATGCAAGAGAATGAATGCAGAGTATGCAGAAGCTGGACCAATGATCCATGCCATAGTAGAACAAGTCTTTCGACATGGTCCCACGTTTGTTAAGTTCACATGTTCATGTGCCGAGCCGTCTGAGAGGGACTTTCCAGCGATGAACCAAAAAGAACTCTTCCAATACATGCTAACCTTGGCTTATAAGACTCTTTATTAGTTGTCCTAATTCAGAAGCACGTGCACTTGCACGACCATCGTACCTCTATTTACAAGATGCAAAATAGTGTCCTGTAAGCTAACCTTGATCACATGCAATGGCATTGGAACCCAGCCCGCATCAAAATCACCGTCAGGACAAAGAACTTCGACATCTTTATCTACTAATAGTACAAGAGCTCAAACTTCATACTTTGAAATCCATCAAACGATCAGGTTTAAGAGTTTATGCGTACGCTATACAGTACAGAGGAACCAAGTAAACTACTGACTTTTCAGAGCTACGCGTAAAAAACGTTGACATTTGATCCAACATAATTAACAAGATCTTAGTGAAAGAACTCTTAAAACCATAATGTAAGTCCACCTTCACGGGTACAGGAATAACACCATTTTCAGTATAAACAGTCCTGTGTCAACTTGCTGCTTTGTCTTGGAGTAATGCTACCATGAAGGTGGACTTACATTCTACACGGATTAGATGTCACTAAAGCAGGCTGACGCAAGATGAAACGTAGCACAGTACCGGCTGTAGTGGCCAAAATTTTGACCACAACGCTGCCTGCTAATGGAGACAGTAACTCTATCCACGCTAAGTAAATTCCAACTCAAGCGATGGGACGGACCATTGTCTGAATTTGAAACGGCCCACATTCCTTGTGTGGCACATGGTGATCCTTATTGCACTCCAAGTGAGCTTCTAACTTCTTCAAGACAATGCAAATGAACCAGAGTCAAAACCACGATGCTGAAGCCATTGAATAATTATTGATTTACGTGTCTCTTTTGGAACATCCTAACCACTAGCCACTGATTTGAAGCCTGAACCATTAGTTGATTTGGTTACAATGATCCTGGATTCTTTGACATGCCAAGCTTTGGATCTTGATCTCCATGTCAATCATCATCGAAAACTAGTTTTATTGCCTTGTCCATGTCACTATTGACTTACAGCTTTACTATTACAAGGCCTGGTCAAACAATGCGGCTGCAATATTTAGTGACCAATACCAACTTCTGAAAATAACAGATATTGAAAGTATGATCATTATGCTTCTGTTCAAGTGGATTTATCACTGACTGTTGCTAGAAAGGAAATTTCTTGCTGTTAATACATATTAAGAGGCAGTTTTGTAATATGAAGTTTCCATGCCAAAACATTACTAAATTCAGCCGTATTTTAAATACTGGTGATAACCAACAGATTACCATAATCGGGGTTAGCCAGTTTTACCATTAATCTTGTTAAACATGTGACTTTGAAGCAGTTAAAGATATTATCAGAATATTTTTTTAAGTTCAGATTTTATTTTATGCTGATTTAGATTAGATATTATTTGATATTTAAATTTTAGTTAGAAAAAAACTGTATAAATAGACAAACTTCTATTCAATAAAAATTGGGAAAGTCTTCTCCCCGTAAAAAAACCAACAAATCTACAGAGTTGTATATCTACAACGTTGCTTCTGGTCCTATCCAGACTAATTGGTTCTTCCCATAATATTTACATTGCCTACTGACTACAGAAAAATTCAGGATTAACATAATTGACCTTTGAAAGATTCCACTACATTTGTATCGATAACATCTATGCAGATTCCACTGCATCTTACCGATTGTTATTATGATTGCACAAAACCTAATGCTTTCTCTGTCAGCAATCACAAGAGCAAAATAGAAACTTAGTGAGATCAAGTCACAATAATTATTGTTCGATCCCTTCTCCAAAGATCTCTTTTCTAGCCATATTGCACTAACATCCCAATAATTCAAATGCCATAAGATGCCACAGAACTACAATTACAATTCTAGGTCTAATGAAGAATAAATGACATTATTTGTATGACCAACTACACTAGCTTACAAAATCTACACTTGAGAATAAAACAGAAATTGGTCAGAAATTTCAACCAAATAACCAATTGACAGCAATTGTTATTGGTAAACTGAATCCTATACTTACAAATGCCACAAGGCACAAGAGGAAGCTAAATTGAATTTCTTCCATTAAACATAGTTGAAGATCAAACAACAGTCATCAATAACAGGGTAAAGAATAGAGCAAAAGCAAGCGATGAATCTCAACATCTTGTTGGAATGTCAAGCGTAAGTAGGAATCCTATATTAAAAAGAAATGAAATTAATGAAGGATATATAAGTAGAAATGACTCATAAATCTAATGTCTTAAAGTTTTGCGTTGAAGTATAGTGTTAAAGTCTACAAGTATGTCCTCTCACTAAGCTCATGATAAAGATCTCCCATATAAGTGGACTTTCTGGATCCAATAAGAATGTCCAAATTTACACTTAGGAGCCTAAATTTCCAGCAAATTCTTTGCATTAATGCATATGTGCATAATAGCTAAGCTTAAAAATTCCAAATAGTAAGCTTATATGATGTCTAAGAAATGACGAAATAGATGCATATGTCTAAGCAGAAAGCATACTTTAACCTTGAAGTAAGCAACTCAACTGCCACTTTCTCAGCTTCTTGCTAGATTTTAATGTCAAATAAATGTTCTATTGGAATCCTTATCTCCTTAATAACATCCTCAGTCTCTTCCACGAATTTGTTGTTGGCAACCCTCAAGTTCATATGATCAACTTCTTTTCCTGACATTTTGATGAATGAATTATGTTGGGTGCTGTTTGACAGGCAACACTTTTAAGATAGAACACTTGAGGGTAATCCATAGATTTAAAAAGATGAAACTCTCGCTTATTGTTAGTGAAGAGATGTATCATAACTGATAAATTAGAATTCCAATGGAGCCACGACAGAATATACCAACAAGTTGAAACTCTCTATACATCACTTAAAATAGAAGAAATTTTCAGAGCACAAAGTTTCCTCTTTCATCAAGTGCGTCATGAATTTCGTTCTTCTGAGCCTTGTGGTCTAAACCAAAAGTTTCACTACTTCATTCCAAATTTTCGTCAGATACCATCTTCTCAAAACCTTCACAGGTAAAGAATTTTGCGTATCATTAATCTTGGAAGACTTCCGAGGGAGGTATCTAACCGGAACCATCGTAAACCCTGTCTTCTAAACCCAAGATTGCAGCGTTTCTATTTCCCGGAAAGATCAAAGCTTTATTATCAGGAGAAACAAACAACCTTCAAGTTTCAAATAATCAAAATTAAATTAGGAAATCTTCGTGAATTTAAACGCCGAATAAAAGACGCCTAATTGCATAACTATAGGTTCAGTAAATTTATGCGTAGTTTTCAGTATCAAACAAAAAGTCGTTAAAAGCAGATGTTTTTGTTCTTGATTTCATTATAAACACATAATTCATTCCATTTCCCCAGTTTTGAATCAACCAAACGTTGAAAAGGGTATTTGGGACGAGGCCTCACCAGCTGTTGGAGACCTTGTAGGCATCATTTTCCATGTTCAAACTTAAAACCCTAGTTCCCAGCCCAGATGAGAAACCGGGTCGGGCTTAATTTTGGATTCTCAACGAGCCTTTTGCTAAATCATGTTTGTTAAGGTAGAAAAACATACAAATCTCTTATTCTTTGGCAAAACTATATATTTGAATTTATATTTTGAAACATTTATCCATTATGTACATGTCAGTAATAACGTGACAATGACATATTACACGGTGAGACATACATGTCATATTCAAATTAAATTAAAATTTTGTTAGTTTCATGGAATTCTTAATAAAAATTAATTAACTTAATTTAGCCTTAATAAGTCATTATTTCGCTTGATGGGCTATTTCTAATAACAAATTTTAAGTGAATTCTCAATTTCAAGGATATTTATATATAACTTGTTTAATTTTTATATCCCTTTCTGATGTAGGACAATTTTACAATTATTTTTTGATAAAATTTGTGAGATTTATTAAAATATTAATTCAGTAAATCAACTTATCATTAGATCAAATTTAGTTTTATTGAATTTATGGTATTTTTTTGTATTTAATGGTTTTTCATTTGAGTATTATGATAATTAAATAAATCAAGTTATGTTTGATTAAATTCAAGTTTAAATTTGATACGAGAACAAACTTAATTTTTTTAGGCTTAAGTTTCAAATATGATCCAATCTATTATAAACTCAAATTTGATTTAATTTAAACTTTAAAATTTTCATGGGTCCAAATATGAACTCGAGTGACTTCTTTCATTGCATCTCTTATTGTAGCATTACCAATTTGCCGTTAATTTTGAAAGTGAATGGGAAATTATGTGGAACAAAACACAAGGTGGCGACCTTATTTTGGAAGTGGTACAGGTTTGAAGGATGAGATTTGGGTTCTGGTGTTTCTTATGATGAAATCGATTGGGAGACTAATTTAAATCTGAATGATGAGAAATTTTGTGGTCCGATGGGATTCAATGGGTGTATCCATTTTTTAAGAGAAGAAAGATCGGATTTGAGGGTAGATTCAAGAAGACGAGAGAAATCGTAATTTTCCAGGGAGGCGATACAGAAAAGAGAGAAGATTCAATCTTGGTGGTATATGTAGGAAATGTGACTGCAGGCTGGAACGAATTGAAACTGTAGAGAATAAACGATTATGGTTGTTAAGCAATGATAGAGGCTACAAAAAAGGAAACCAGATTTTCCGTTCAGTTTTACTCTATCTTATTATGTCTTATTGAATTTCAGTTATTTATTTTGCGAGACCTACGCAGGTTTCATGCGAACCCCATATAAATAAATGGCTGAAATTTATTGGACACAATAAGACATCATAATATTAAATAGAAGAACTAAACTCACAAAAAAGACCCTTCTTCTCCCGTCAATCTTCTAAACGTTTTCATGTGCCCGGGAAAAAAAAAGAAGAAAAGAATAAAGTTTGAGTGGTGTGTTTAAACGGGAACAGATCTTCTGATTCGCCTATTTTGTTCTTAATAGATCTCATCTATTCATTGTAATAAATAAGCCAGTTAGAGCACGACGTGGCCCAAGACTCTTCAAATTTGATCGGGATGGGTTGTTCCTAAATTAAGGTTTTAATTTTGGAATTAGCTAGGGTTTGATTTTAATTAAAGTCCATATTTATTAAATTAATTGTAGATTAAAATATAATAATTTTTAAATTAAAAAAGTAAAAATATTTTTTAAATATAGGTCTCATTTATTATATACCTCAAATATAACAAATTGAGATTCATATTATTAATAAAATAACAAAATATTGTATTTGACTCATTGAAAAACGATACTAAAAGAGAGTTCCGTGTAGTTTTGAAAAAAATCTAGTGCTAAATTGAAAAAAACTCGTCAAATTTTTTCTGCAATAGAATAATACATATTTTATATAAAAAAAAAGAAATATTTTATAAATCAACAATTTATTTGATAAATAATGAAGATACAAATAAATATATTTTTTATGTAATTGAAATTATACAAAGTGATTATAGATTATATAATTAAGTATATTAATTGAACATAATTTAAATATATTTAATGAACTTTTTAAAATTATATGTATTTCATATTGAAAATGTATATAAAATTATTAATATAACGTTTAAAATATGCAAAAAAATAACATCTGAAATTAAATTTATAAATGCATGTTTTTTGTTTTGTATTATTCTTAATTATATATTTGTACAATCATTAAACGATCTTTTTGTTATATTAACTGTCGTGATTATTGTTTATATGAGAAATTTGTAAATAAATAAAATTAATAAGAATAAAGAGATAGATGGTATATCAAATTTATGTTTTAATATAGATGGTATATCAAATTTATATTATAATGATTTCTTAAGACAAGATTGAGATAAAGTGACAAGTCTTGCTACTTATACATTTTGCCTTATCTTTGACATATTAAATCTTTAGAACCTTGGGTATAAATTAGTTTTGTAAAACAGTTTCTTAATCTAACAAACTGGTATACTAAGTCGATATAAACTGTCGTGTTATGTTGATTTACGTGTATAAATTGGGAATCTTAAAAAAGATATAGGACAACGTGAATGGGATTTAAAAAAGCGATTAACGTTGAGAAAGAGGGAGCTACAATAATGAGGAAGATAGCTATTATATTCAAAGTTAAAGCATAAGTTTTGAGCGTCTCTTGATGAGCTTTATGTAATGTTTCTCACATCAACTGTGTTGGTAATAGTTTTTCAAGTTAGAATTTCTTCCTTTCGAATTGCAGGCAATTGATGTTGCCAATCCGTCCAAACTCTTCAGATTGTTAGTAGCAGACTCTTGCCTTGTTATAAGATTCCATTTGTAATTAACACAAATTTTATGTTTGACCCATAACAATTTGAATACAACGATACCTTAGTTATAACATAACACACACCGGAAAAATCAAGTTTTGAGAACTTAGGAACCATATTTTCCCTTCTTGATTTGTCATTCAGGTTGTGGACCTTAGTAAATGCAATAATTGTTCTCTTCTCGATGATTTGCAGCTAAGTTATAAGAAACTTCTTTTGAGCAATCGCAACATTTTTTCTTACCTTAATAGATGCCCTTTCTCTTTCTCTTTCTGCTTTGCCTACCAAAAGGTCATAAAAGCTTTTAACTGTTACTATAATGTATATTAATCTCCAAGAACTAGTGGCTCTAGTGGAATGGTCATAAAAGCTTTTAACTGTTACTATAATGTATATTAATCTCCAAGAACTAGTGGCTCAGACAATTGTCAGCCTAGACCGATTTCTAATTACAAGACCTTACAAAATAGCATAAGGTGGGCTGCAAAATAATACTCTCTCTTATTCATAATAAGTGTCGTTTTAGATATATTTTAATTATTTAAAATAAGTGTCATTCTTGACTTTATATGCATATTTATAATTTTACTTCCAAAATTAACCTTTAATTTCTCTCTCATCTTAATTATACAGATCACAATTCCAAGATAATTTAATAGTATGCAATTTTTCTCACATGCTAATTAATAAGGGTATATCTATAATTTCATTAGCTTTCTTAATAAACGTGTGTTTTTTTAAAACGACACTTATTATGAATCGGAGGGAGTAATAGGTTGGCAAATAAAGGTTTAATAAGGCAAATCCTTTAATCTATTAAAGTGTGATAAGTTTTATGTCATCCTTATCACTATTCTAACCATCAATTGCTCATCCTTGAAGACTTTAAACACCATATTCAAATTTTTTGTGATAAGTTTTGTGTTATCCTTATCACTATTCTAACTATCAATTGCTCATCCTTGAAGACTTTAAACACCATATTCTTCTTATTGGATCCATTTGAAATTTTTTGTGATAAGTTTTATGTTATCCTTATCACTATATTTTTTATTCATACTTTTTATTCGCAAAAAGTTTTATGAAAAAGGAATTAGTTTGCAAAAATAATGAATTCACAAATATGGAAGTGATTAAATCACATTTTTTAAAAAGATTGCTTGATTTTAATTCGTATATTTACTTATTTTAGTGAATAACTTTTTTTGTGGAATCCCTCCGTTGGAATGTCTTCTAAGAAGAAAGAAGAAGTAAGAATAGACATGAAGTAGTAAAGCCATGGAATAACAAGAAAGCGATGGAATTTATTCAAAAAAAAAAAAGAGAGAGAAAGCCATGCATGGAATAACATGAACAATGGAATAACAAGAAAGTACTACTGCCATCGCAATTATATTTATACCAGATCCTTGTTGAAAGCTTACAAGTGGAGAGCAGCACATGTATTGAGCGGGTTGGAGTAAGGATCTGCAAATACCATTACATATTCATGACATAGCGTCGCATACCAACAATTTAACAGTCGGTGTCGAAGAAACATAGAATATGTTTGTTCTACGGATTCTGACCAAGCGGCACAGGTATATATGTGGTTGGATTGGGGACAGGCTTTGTATCTGATGATTTTTTCTGAACTACCTGCATTTTCTTCACAGCCATGATACTCGCGGTATCTGAACCAGCTGGCTTATAAGGACGACCCAAAACCCTGGTGGGTGAAGCTGCGGTGAGAATCAAGAACATTACAATCATGGCATGAAAGTGGGATTTCATGTTTGTGATGAATACAGAAGATGGAACGATTAGATGTTAGAGACTAGCTGCAAGAAGCGATGAAGTTTGTGAGCTTGCCGTCATATGCGCAGCGGTTTTATTAGACCTAAAACTGGCATAGGCACGCGCCAGGTGTTGTTACGTAGAAGTGGGGGAGGTGGTCCAGATAGCGCGTACAAGCTGCCGACTCAACTAATACGTGTAAAGCACGCGCCTCATGAGGCGGCGAGCTCCCACGAAAAACGAATCGGATTGAGGACGTGCATTGCACGCGACTTTCGGTTGTTTTTCGTGTAAAGCACGAGCTCTCACGAAAAACAACCGAAAGTCGCGTGCAATGCACGTCCTCAATCCGATTCGGCAAGTGGACGGCTTGGATCGGAAGACGTGACCGCCAATGGAATACCGCAAAGTGTCATTACATGCTGTGGACGCGTGTGATTACACTCTCCGTTACAGTTGGCGCGTCTGTGTGTTAGTCATCGTAGTCAAATCCCAACATTGCACGGTTTCTATTTTCCGTAAAGATCAAAGCATTATTATCAGGAGAAAGAGAAACAAACAACCTTCAAGTTTCAAATAATCAAAATTAAACTAGGAAATCTTCATGAATTTAAACACCGAATAAAAGACGCCAAATTGCATAACTATAGGTTCAGTAAATTTATGCGTAGTTTTCAGTATCAAACAAAAAGTCGTTAAAAGCAGATGTTT
>JANKOE010000008.1:6459886-6471478 GCA_026284465.1 Erythroxylum citrifolium
CCACTAATGTCATTTGATTGTTTTTTTTTTGGTCGAAATTTGATTGTTGAATTGATAGTTTTATTTATGGCAATAATAAACACATTAGAGACAATATTTTTTTGTAAGAACAAATTTTTTATTTTTTGATAAAATGATGTTGACACTTTTTTCTTAAAATATTAGTACCAAGAAGTAATGAGCACTGATAAAGAAAAAGTAAGAAAGACAAATATTTTGTCACTATTTTTAATTATTTTAGTAGCGATGATGTTGTCATAATAAATGAAATCTTGTTACGAATTTATTCGTTACTTTTTCTTGATATTGTTTTTGTCAACAAATTTATCATAAATATGTAAAGTTTATATAACCATACAGTTTTGTCATAAATATGTAAAACGATTTGTATTTTATTATTCAAGTTATTCAAGTATTAGAATATGATTGAAAATTATAAATATTTTATTTTTCCGCTATATATCCGCCCTTTGATCATGGTTGGTTTCTATGGCGCGACAATGATAATCAAGTTGGAGGTTAATTATCTAAAAAAATAAAATTAGGCATTGCAGCTGTAAATGATAATGGACTAGAGGAAGAGACACGAGAGAGTTCGTAGAGATTGGGGACGTGATCGTCTGTCCTATTACCCTTAGCTCAACTTTGTCCTATTTCATCTTAAATATCTATTTATACGAATAAGATAAGATTGAGACAGGAGTAGTGGAACAGAGGATCTGAGAGGTGGAGATTGGGGCGACATCGTCAGAACTAGGTTACAGTAGATTAGCTTGTATCGAAAACATCATGGTTTTTGAACTTTTTTTTTTATAAATGGTTTTTGAACTTTGAACTGGGTTCTTGTGTCAAATCTTGGATGGGTTATCCAGATCGACTCCGAGCTACTAGTCCGACCAAGGTTATTTGTCCTTCCCTACTCTAGTCCCACCTACCAACAAATCACATGCAGCCTATTATGTACCTGACCTCCTAACATTATTAGCTAAAATGGGAATCATTAAGTGTGCCATGCCAGAGAGACACAAATTGACGGACTTGAACCTGAATTTCAATGGGATGGTAGGGACATGACAGCCATTCAATGCCTCAACTTTTGACAATTACAAGTAACTTTAGATCACTATTATGCATAATTTTAACACCAAGTCATTGGATCCAATCCACCACCAGACAACTCCAGCTTAGAAGGATAAAAGGCCTATAGTCACGGTTCATTAGTCTGTTCTGCCGCACTATCTTTTGAGGTTAAAGACAAAATTTGGTGGTTTTCATTTTTCCAGTTAGTACTAAGAACGAAATTTCTTTGTCAAAAGTACTATGTAATATGTAAGGTTCAAATGATTTAGTCCCAATAATGAAAAATTACACATTGCTTACGGATTAGTTATAAGAATTGAGCCCGGTAGTTCAACTAATCCTCAAGAAGGTTGCTGAGTACGAGAATTTCAAGTTCGAGTTTCGAGAGTGACAGTGTGGAAGTTTCTATCTAATGTGGCGACTCTTTGTGTATACTAAACACTACACCGTCTTTTTGAAAAGTAGGGTGAGATTAAACCATGATTTACCTCTCCTATTATTCTGTGTGCCGGAGTGTAGGGGTGCTTGGGGTGGGCAATTCCATCTTTTGAGTGCAAGTTAGAAAGAAAATTGCAAGATCTAAATACTAGAAGATGAAATTAAGAAAAAAAGAAAAAATATATAGCATTTTGCCCATATAGATACAATCTAATATATAACTCATGTAATTATAAGTAAACACTCTGCTCTGTAGATATTACCAAAAACAGAAAAAAAGTGTTGACTTTACTTTCAGCATTAGCTATAACGATACTTTGAGAAGGTGCTGCTTGGGTTTTATGCCAAACAAGGTAAATGGAAACAGAAGCAACTAAAAGGATCACACCCGTGACACCACACACCAAGCTGGCCACCAGCAGCACGTGCCTAGCGTCATTTGCCTTGCCACCACCGGCGTCAACGCTGCCATAACGTGTCGTTGGAGTTTAGTGCTCTCGGAAACGCCACGTTTTTTTTTTGAAAAAGGGAAATTAGTATAAATGTAGAAAAAATTTACAAGGTCATCAGGGAAACTCATTATATACATCACAGAAGAATAGTCAGCAGAAAAATCAACCATCACATCAAAAGAGAGCCGTAAAAGAACCTCCATCTAACAACTATAAACGTAAGGCATGATTAACAGTAGAGTTACAAGGAACTTTCCTAGTCAAGACTAACGCCCGAACATCAGAGATAATTAAGTATATCAAACTCTCCTTCGAAGAAGAGGTATTCTGGAAGCGTCGAAAACGCCACGTTGGATGACGAGGGTGTTGCTTTTCCAAAGAAGGCTTTCATTTCGGGAGACAAATTCTCTCCCGACGGTGGACTGCCCTGGTAGTCCAGACCATGATACGACGGCCGCAGCTCTCGAGCTATAGAGTCTCCCACGATCATCATCGCTAAAGACAAATACATAACAAGCAGTTTCGCCATTTTGATATGCATGTAGACAGCCAAATGTCAATATATATAGCAGCAGAAGGAGCTCTATATAAACGTCGCAGTTTGGATGATAACGGTGTCGTCCCCAGTGGTTTCGTTGTCTATGCCTGTGGAGAGAGAGCGCGTGATTTCTTGTCGGGAGCAGTTGTAGGGACCAGCACTTTTAACCGGGTAACTCCTCTTCTCCGCAGTCCACACCGCTTTTGTAGACCTGTACTATAAATAGTAATTAAGTTCAACTAACTAAGGTTTTAATCATCGTAAAAGCTACATAAAGTGATAATTTATTAAGATTTTAACGAAATGTACCTGAGATGTGAATATTTCGACTTTTCCTGTTGCTTTAGCTTCTTTCTAATGGCATTAGATTCAAAGTGAGGGAGTAAGAATGGGGACTTTGGTGATTTTGTGGAACCAATATAATAGTCATAGACTTTGTAAGGTTTAAAGTGAGCCTTCTAACCTTTGGCATCTTCGCCTTTGTCCCTTCATTATATCGTTAATTTGAGACATACTTATTTTATCTACCTTGCTAAACCTCGCTAGAGAATTGTACCAAACCCTTCTTATAGACTCTATAGCAAGTTTAAACAATTGAAGAACTGCTTCGGGGCACACTTTGCAAGCAACAAACATAGTCCACGAGATTCAATGTCCTTATTCGAAGTTACACTTTTAAGAAGGGAATGAAAAGACGTCAACCACTATAGAGAATCATTTAAATTGATAGACCCCGTATATTTAAAGAGCTTTAGGTGAAAGGCACAAAAATACATTGATAAGGACTTTAGGAGAACCACACCCCAAAAGCTAGCTTATGAGGGTAGAGAGCCCAAAGTCCTTATAAATCCCATATCAATTTTGTGTTTAACCAATATGGGATTCAAGTCCCATACCTTGCAATTAGATCAGACCGTAACATTCGTCCCCCCATAAGGACCAATGTCCTCATTGGTCACGGCCATGTTGGTCACGGCTGACATTTTCAGGTCACCACTCTATGGACCACCGCTATGAGATCCTTGTTGGTCACGGCTGACACTCCCAAGTCACCTCTCCGTGGGCCACCACTCCAAGGCCTGACTCTGATACCAATTGATAAGGACTTTAGAAGAGCCACACCCCAAAAGCTAGCTTATGAGGGTAGAGAGCCCAAAGTCCTTATAATAATCAATATGGGATTCAAGTCTCATACCTTGCAATTAGATCAGACCGTAACACTTTTGTTCTATGGTTCTCACCTTAGGCTATATTTGAGTAAATGTAAGGTTTTTAATGAAATGATTTATAACAAAATGGAATGTAAATAAATGAAATATTAAAAAATTATTATTTTAGAGAGACGAAAAGTTTATATGTAATATAGTGAAATGTTATTTGGAAGAAGGGTTTATAATGTAATATAGTGAAGTGTTATTTATCTTTTTACATTTCATCATAAACTCTCAAATTAAAGGTAACTTATTTTTACTGTTTAGGATAGGATGGAACAACATAAAGTGTGAAACCTTCTCCCTACATACTATTTCATTTCGTTTTATTAAACGATAGAATAATATTGTATTTCATTTTGTTATATTAATAATAATTCAACTAAACATAACTTTATAGAACAATTTAGATTAAAAGAAAAAAATTATTAATTTCATGACTAATCGATCGGAGTTTATTTTTATTAAATGAAATAAAACATCATTTAATTTACATTGTGAAAATTAGTTATTGTCGTTTTCGAATACAAACTCTAATCCACGTACATTTCACGTTATATATTTTTTTACAAGGTCTTCGCTTAACGTTTTGAAAGGTCCTTAACTAATTTTTTTTGGGTATTGAAATAATTACTAAAATATAGAGACGTTGAGGACTTAAAAATAAAAAGCAAAACCGGAAAGAGATTGATTGGAAGACTGAGATTATGATTAACCACAGAGTCGTTTAGAAACCTTATGGCCTCCACAAAACTCCAAAGTTTGGATCGTCATCTTCCCGTTTTATAATCGCTGGCAGACAAGTTCCAACCTTGAGTCAGACCTAGTTCATGTGTATATATATATATAAAAGAATCTTGGCAGCTCAAATCTTTGGCATTTTGTGCACACTCGCCGCTGACTACAGTTACCCTCTTAGCGGCCCCAGTTCACATCAGAATTCAAAGTTTAGAACCGCCTTTTCCAGGTCCCAGAGAAAACAGAAAAGAAAATAGGAAAAGAGCAAAAGAGCTCCCGGGAGAGAGAGATAAGAATTGCACGCTTTGGTTTAGTTCGTGACACCATGTTCCTGAATCTGCTTTCTTTGAATAATAAAGCTTTTGTTTTTGTATCTAGCTTTTTATGACACTTATTTATGATTGGATTGCAGTGAGAGGACTAACTGAGACTGGGATTTGGTTCAACAATATGTAATCATCATCATCCATCTATCACCTATCGAAAAGAAAAGTGAAAGAACGGAGCTTTACAACTTACAACCATGTACTGTCAAAAGAAGAAATGTTTCATATTTTTCATCAGACAGACAACACAAACCCCCAGAAACTCACAAAGTCTTATCTGAAATCTCTCTCTCTCTCTCACCCCCTCTCTATCTCTTCCCCACCTTACGCCATCAAATCTTTCTTGATTTTTACTTACAGTCAGTCCACCTATGATTCATTTTCAGTAGTAGGAGGAATACATGACCTTCTCTGCTTGCGTCTTGTTTTCATCAATGAGCAAGTTGTTAACATCGTTACATCCATTATTAACATTGCTACCACTGCTGCTAATCAGTTGCTTAACATCCTCAAGCTCGTAGCCTAATGGATTTTCTCCAAAATACCCATTTGGCTTCTCTGCTGCCCACTGGTTCAAAGTTTCCAATCCGTTGTTTCCATAACTTATCATGAACTTCTGATTCTCTTCATACCCATTTGAGATGTAGCTTTGGAGTCTCATGTCCTCTTGTTTGATCTCCCTTCCGTAGCTGATCTGACTGCAACTTCCGTCAGAGTTAGAACTGCAACTTGCTTCACTTCCAAATGACAGGAAGTTATCCTTTACTGGATGATAGCATTGCATGGGGCTCAACAAGCCCTCTTGGCTTAACAAAAGAGAGGAGCTTGAGGTTAAACTGGTACTGCTGTTGCCCATAATATTTGATTGAACATGTGAAATAGACTCTAACCCTGTGAAGGATTTGGAAGGTGGATAGTAAGAGTAAGAACTGCTAAGGTCTTTGAACAGCGAAGAGAGTGAATGAGATGGTAATGGTGGGGTTTGAAGAGAAGATGGGAAAGGTGGGAGCTTTCTTTGAGACTGAGGAGCCATGGCCATAAGCTTCTTCTTGAGCTTGGTGTTCCAGTAGTTTTTGATATCATTATCTGTTCTACCCGGCAACTGTGCAGCTATTATTGACCATCTGCAATTTGGAAATAATTTACAGAAAGAAGAGGTTCCATTAGAAGAAAACTTCTGAGTGTTTCTTTCGAAAGCTGTAAGTAGGTTCTAAACACGGCATGCATGCAGAGAAATTATCCAAAAACGGACAGATTCTTGATAAGTTTAAGCTTTTCTTGTTCCTTTTTCTTTGAGTAAAAACTAAAGGCAAAAGAAAAGTGGCGAAGAAGATTTCTCCCACCTTCCTTATCTACCATGAATTTTACATGGATTTCATAAAACGGACGATGTATTCGTGAGGTAGAAAAGAAAATTCAAAGAGATCCGTTTTGGATTACCATTTTAAAATTTGGAAGCACACAAAAAGCCAAGAAACAATGAAGAAGTTGCACATTAAATATGGAAACAAGTTTAATGCACATACCTGCTTCCAATGCTAGCAAACAGGCTGCAGATTATACTATCCTCATCATCAGTGAAGTCGCCATGTTTAATGTTGGGTCTCAGATAGTTTAGCCATCTTAATCTACAGCTCTTTCCACATCTCTTCAAACCTAGTCAACAAAGACAAACAACCTTGTAAACAAACAACAAGGAAAAACAGAAGCAGGAGAGATCAAACTAGTAAAGTAGGGACAGGAAGATGGGGTCTTTTGAGTTTGATCTTACCAGCTTTTTGTGGAAGTGCAATCCAATTCCCACCGGTTCCATTTTTCTCGATGTACTCCTTAAGCTTTGCATCTTCTTCTGGTGACCATGGTCCCTTCTTCACATTTGCCTTGTCACAACAAGGAGCTCTTCCCATCTCTCCCTGTCTCTCTTCCTCTGATGTGTGGGTGTGTGTCTGTATATATGTGAGAGAGAAGGCTCTGGTGTTAAGATCTCTTCCTTTGGACTTGGCTACCCTATGAAAACACTAACACCAAAGTCATAAAACTTCTTTTTGGGGGCTATGGCTTTTAATAAGAAACTTGCGTTTGAACAGTGAAAAAGGAAATATTAAATTATCAACAAGTCAAGATGATAGAAATTTTCAACCCGTTTCTAACTCCTTACATCTTAATTAGCTAAGCTAAGAGAACTTTCCATATATAAATAACCTTGCATCCGCTTTCTCTGAAAAAGCATCCAAAAGTCATCAATTAATAGCTAGAGAGGCCTTCCAATTGTGACATTTTCCAAACCCTAGACTTAGAAATTTATAGGTGGATAAACGTAACTAACTGTCTTCAAACAAGTTCAACATAGCAATTTCATGCAAATGTAGACAAAAGTTGGATGACTTTATCCCAATTTCCCTACCCACTAATAGACAGCTTTATGAATAGAATCTTATGTATACATTCAATTTCATAAACATAAACTAGAAGCACCTTTAGTTTGGAATGGTCTTCCTCTTTTTACCACCAAATTGTTGCCCTCAAGTCTTCTTCAAACAAAAAAGATAATTTACTGTTTTATCTTAAACAAATGACTTGTGGTCTACTGTTATCGTTAACCTGGACAACATAACTAATGTAGGAGTCATATTTAAACTTTCCTTACCCTCGAGTCCATGTTCTATGTTATTTGTTATAGCAGTAGCCGCCACACTTTGTATAATATATACTTGAAACATAAGCTGCCATTTTGGGACTAACATAGATTTATTGCTAGAAGGGTCTTCTGCCTGCAAAACAAAGAAAACTATAAGTGGTTTGAAATGTCCATCTCCTGTTTTTTCCAAACCAAAAGCCAAATGAGTTTCTTTTAATTTCTGGAAATTAACCAAAAAAAAAAAGGGTATAAAGATAGGCTCATATACCTCTACGAGAATCTTTGTCCCTAAAACTTGCCCTCAACTGGTGCTTACCATGGAATAGGTGACTCATCAAAACTGACGCCACATTAAGTAACAAAGTAAAAACAGGCAACCCAAACTCACAGTCACTGTTGAAGTACATAAAGACATTTCCTTATTGGCGATCACTATGTTGCCTAAGTAAGGCATTGAAAATAGTAGCCTAAACGAGTTGAAGAGAGCCTATTGGATGTTGTAGGCCACAACAATCGACCTTTCTATGGTCCTAACTGAAACTAGAGTTACTCAAGTTGTAAAAGGCAATTCCAAAAACAGAAATGTTACACATTTATACCGAGCATTCTAAGCAATAAATGTTCTTCTTCTTCTTTTTATAAGAGTAGCATATGCACCACTTAATGCATAGCATAATTGTTCCTTCCCACGTAAGAGATCAGCCATTTATCCCCGTTTCTTGTTACGGTCACTTAGCTGTGTAAATATATGAACCTGTCTAAATCAGAGTCGAGAAAACCGACATGGTGTTTTGGTTTGAACTTTTGTGAGAGTTGATGATTAGTTAAACCATTGATGATTAGTTAATCAAGCATGCTTATTCTCTTATTAAAGCAGAGAGATAGTAGAATGGGAATATGAACTGCAGAGGACAATTCCTGTTCATTCAAAAAGATGACTTCCCATCCAAACTGGGCTCTTATAGAGTTGTGTTTGTGTTTAAAAAATATTGTGTAATATATGATTTAAATATTGTACACAGCGATTGTATAACCTGACCAGACATAGGCTGAATCTATCCCTCGTGATAACAAAAACTTGGGTGATGCTTATAATCATAAAAAGAGATTAATAGTTCCATTCCGTGTATACCAAAACGCTCATCTTTCTCAAATATTGATACTTTTGCATATCATAAACGTTGCTGTGTGAAGATGCCTTCCACCTTTTGTCTTACAACAAATTTATGACCCAAAACAGAAGTGTTGGATTTACCGGCTATAAACTTGTTGCTTTGACTGAGACAAAAATTAAATAAACTGTACGCCCTGAGCTCGATTAACACTTCTTGAAGACGGATCAGTAACTTGCTTAGTTTTCATCAAAAGATGTGCCGAAATTTCTCTAGCTAGGTACGTAGCTACATTATGCAAGATTCTGAGTTGAACAAGACATCAGTTTGTTTTTGCATCATTAAAAAGGGTCCCGTATTCGCTTTTTGTTTATACTGAATTGATTTGAGTAATGACTAACGTGACACTACGTACACTGTTCCACAGAGTCCACAACCTGTACCAATCCAGACCTTCATCGCTGTTTTCATTTTAAACAACACTCCAAAGTTGAAACCATTGTAATATAATGGCGTGGATCAGAGCTGTGTTGTACAAACAAATGATTGTTTTGTCAAGATGTAGTCATACACCGAAAGGAAATTAGTTTTACACCCTATAATTATACACCACGAAAAGACGAATCAAACAGAGAGCTGCATTAAAAAATGGAAGCAAGCATAAGAATTAGGTGACAACCGAGGGAAGGAGACAAGATTTGTTGGCTAGAAAACTACCAGTAAGGCCAAGCATATCGAAACAAAGATATGTTCAAGCGAGGCTAGGCTCGTATTAAGATCCCACTTGTCACTTACAATATATGCATTGCTTGAAACCCTATCTCTCTTCAAGAGTTTCATTATAAATTAAATCGATGGTTCTTCACAGTATCTCACTTCACCTACCTGTCTGGTACTTCAACAATTATGGAGACAATGATTGTGAGCTTCTTTCCGATCAGAAGTGGAGTTATTTTAATGAATAAGTTTCACCTTCAACATCCAAATGCTGTCCTAATGTGCGCGATGGTTAGTGAGGCCAGTGTTACTCTTGTTATCCACCCTGAACACCGGCGGGGAGACTTCTGTAAATTGGGATAATTAATCAAGTTCTTAATATTTTGAGCTTTTTTTAAATTTAGTATCTAAATTTTTAAAATTTTCAATTAAATGATCAACTTTATAAATTTTAAGAACTTAATTCAAAATATTAGTTTTTACTGATGTAGTTAATTAATAGATGGACATCAACCAACATTTTGTTTAAATGTTACAATATCAAAATTAATTTTTTAACTTGATTTATAAAAATTTTAAAAGATTCTTTAAATTGAAAACTTTAAAAATTTTAGTACTAAATTAAAAAAATTAAAAGGTTCAAAATATGTTATCCATAGGTAAATTACTAGGCAAGTCAAGATTTCAAGCTCGGGTCAACACAACTAATTAAGGGAAATTTTTATATAGAAAATATTCAAATCTAAAACTAAATATTATTCCAACTAATTGATCCATCCCTATAAAACATCATTTACACATTTGTAAATCACAAATTTGTGATGTGATCATCTAGCATAAGAATCTTTCCTATACAATAATATAAGGCTACTACGTAAACTAAATGTGGCCAACCTAACAAAAATTTCATTATTAATTATGTTTATGTGTTATTAATGAGATTCGTGAGTATCCATTAATTCATGCCTACTTTGAAGTTTTTTAATATCTCACATTTGTCTTATTCATTTGTTAGCTTAAATTATATTTGATTTTATGGTTTATTAATGGAGTGTAATATTATTTCATCGTTTGAGATGACTGTTTATAATGGAATAGAATGAAATGAGATGGAAGAGAAGAGTTTCATATTTCATCTCATTCCTTTGATTTTGGGAGTTTAGAATGGAATGTAAAATGATAAACAATTTTTTTTACTATATTACATTATAAACCATTCTTTTAAACAATATTTTACTATATTATATTATGAACTCTTCCATCTATTCCAAACAACAAGTTTCTAATATTATATTTATTTACATTCCATTTCATTATAAACCTTTTCTTTCCATTAAAAACCGTACGTCTAATCAAAGGTAGCCTAAGTACTTTGTAAACATGGGTCACATTTCATTAACACTTACGCGATTCTATCATCATCTGAATCTTATAGACGATAAACCTTGTCTTGCATCTACTTGGATACCACTGTGCATGCCAATGATCACTTTGCCATCGTTAAAGCTTTCAATTTTATATCACCAATACGTTTATTATTATTAACACTAATAAGATTTGGTTAACTAATCAGTCTTTTACATGTCAGCTCTACACTGTCTTAATTTATACATCTATTCAATTAGTAGTTCTTCTCTGGTAAAAGAAAAGTTCGAATCCCTAACGTTATTCTGTGATATTTTTTCAAAAGCTTTTACGTCGTGTTTTGAGCTTGTAAAGTGCCTCTCACTGTTTGGGATCAACCTTAAATGACCCATTTGACAATAGGACTTATCACCTGATAATTTGTCAACGCGTGATACATTACCGAGTTAACGTGCGTTGATTGTACATTACACATGAAATTATAAGAAAGGACAGCGAACGTCAACTGCTTTATATTTAATTAATCGCTTGTTTCTGCTTTCTAGACTGGGATTTTTCTACCTGGTTGCCTTAGTTTAAGATAAGTAGGAATACTATCACGCCAGCAGCTACAAGTAAATTAATCTTTTTTATTTTTTATTAGTAATATATAATTGATCATCATATATTAATTAGTCATCTTGTGCATGTAAAAAATTACAGGCCCTGTTTTAAGTAAATCTTTTCATAATTCAATAATTTAATACAAGTTCGATCAAATTGATATATCTTTACATGTCATTAATTCTTCTTCATATTATTAAGGTAAGAAGTAACTCTGAACTACGTACAACTCTAATTTGAAACCTTTGAATTAGTAATTTCTGTTGAAATATAAAAGTGGGAGTTTGTCCCATATTGAAAAAAGAGAGGAAAGAAGACCAACATATAAGTCTAGTGAGCTACTCCACCTATCACCAATTGGTTTTAGGATGGAA
>JANKOE010000008.1:6477798-6489974 GCA_026284465.1 Erythroxylum citrifolium
AAACAATATGCAAAGCACAATATATTAATTATTATATAATTTTAAACCATATAAAATATAAATAAAAATATATCTAATCAAATTTTTTATATGGATTATAACATAAGTAAAACTAATATCAAAAATAAATTTTAAATCATATATAAAAATGTCAAATAATATTATATAATTCTCAAAATAAACGTGAAGATGGGTTTGTGAGTATTGTAAGAATTATGTGTAAAACATAAGGGCAAAAGAAACTAAAAAATAGGCTTATTAATTGATCTAAAAATTTAACTAAAAAAGCTTTTTTTTAGAAGCTCAAATGCTGTATTTTAGCTACCAAAAAGGCTATATCTACTAAAAAGTATTTTTTATTTTATAGCCAAACATTTTTTTTAAACTTTTGCATTAAAAAAAATTCTTATTCACCGTTTAAAAGCTAAACTAAAGGGACACTTAAAAACAAGCGAAATTATTTGGAGTTCGAGGGGGTAAAGAGAAATTTACGGAAAAACAAAGGGGCTTCTAAGAAAGAAAGAAAGCAGAGAAAGACAAAAGTCAAAACGAGTCCCGACTGAGATTCGAAAGAGAGAAGAGACAAACGTTGTTAGCCTCGCTGTCCTTATTAGTAGGTGACATCAAGTAATTGTGTGTAATAAAAAGACTGATCCTCAGTCTTCCAGCCTTAGGTGGTCCCCATTCGGTGGGATGCCATATGTCTACTCGAGCGTGGCTCCACTCGCTTGCCTTGGCTTCTACTCGATTATGGGTTTCAGCCTCCAGGAATTGTTGTGTGTGGTTGGGTCAAGAGGTGGGGTTGAGAGGCTCAGAGAACAACCTCAATCAATCAATCAAAATCACACGCTTGCTTCTTCTTTGTTGATGACCTACCATGTCTCTCTGCACATGTGATCCCGGTTGGTGAGATCGGTTCTCTTGTGTCCTTGTGCAATTATTAGTCAAGCTTTGGGTCATCCCAGAAGGCTCTTGTTTTTTCAAGTTCTGTTTTGGGCTTTGACAGTTAAGGTTGTGGCGTCCAAATACTCGAAAGCACCACTTTTCCAGCTATTTACAAGACAAACGATATGCGAAGACGTTGACGGGCCAGATTGAAAGTCAAAACGTTGTCCTGATTAATTAGGTTTTTGACTATTGAATAAATTAAAATAATATTATTTTACTTAAATCAATCTTTCCAATCCGAACCTAATTCGAAGACTATGCAACTAAAACTTGGATTATTGACTTCGGACCCCAAAATTGCTATCTTTAAGTACTGCACCACTGCGTCTATAACTATCTTATACAAACTACTTGGAATCTCTACATAACCAATAGGCGATGCAGATACATTTAACTCCAACTTTGCCTCAAATGCACACAATCTGCATACTTTGGCTACATGGAAATAGTAATTAATGAAAAGGGGCATCAATACAATAGCTAAAATGCAATTAAAACCAAGAAAACTCTATGTTATCTTAACATCGCGCAGAAGTCGAGCAGCCGTCGAGCCATATCTCCGTGCTTCCCAGTCAGTCAATGTTCCATTTGGCAATTTTAACGCTACCTCTTCATCTTCTACCCTGACACCTCCATCTGGCATATCTATACTGCCACCACTCTTGTCCTCTTTCAGGATCTCGTCTTCCGTTTCAGCTCCATCAGTTTGCTGATCAACTGCCCTAGGCATGTTTCCGTCGCTCACAATTAGAGGCCTTAAACTCATTATGTAAAGTTGAATACTTGGATGCTGGTACTTACTGTCCATCTGAATTGGATGAAGTAATTAGAATGATTAAATAACAGGAAAGGAATATAATAATAATCACATAATAGACACAATAGCATCTCTCTTCAGACTCAATCCTCTCTATAAATTATGGAAAACAATAAGTGGATATTAGGAGGCTATGATGGTGGCAGTCCGCCTCTAAGTTGACTAATTTGCAGAGATTTCTTCAGCATTAAAATTAGCGTCTCCAAAGTTGTGCATCAGTTCTACAACACAGTCCAAAATTCACATGAAAAGTAACCAGTTATGTTTTCAGAACTTCAGAATTGAAAAAGGGCCTTGTATCTTACGTCTAGGTGTACAAGATATTCAACTTCAACAATTTCCAAGCAACTAAAACTTTCAATCAACTATGTACCTTAGTTCTTGGGACAATTTTCACCTCAAAGTGTCTTTTCCACATATCAAGCATTTGTTCGTGGACACTAGTAGAACGGATTTCATAACCCACCTATGTGGAAGTTTCAGAATCAATAATGCATTAGAAGTCATGCTTTACAAAAAGAATAAGAAATTAATATGTTAAAGTTACATACCAAGATTGTAGTTTTGGGTCCTGATAATGCAAAAAGTGTCCTCAACAGTGGTTCCAAGAGATGCTCTGCATAAACCTTGGAGATAAAGAAGTTAAAAAGACACTTGCGGCATAAAAAGACACTTGTGGCTTACTCAAAACCGTGCTATAGTTTTATGGAAAGTAAATGTACTTTCCAGACTCTGCAATTCATAATGAATAGTCAACCTAGTAAGATTACTAAGGCCATGCTCTTGTGATTACTAAGGTCGTGTTTTAAAATGTTCCAAGGATTGTAACATTGAATATCAATTCATAATATCAAATCAACAGCAATGTCTAAACTAAGAAGAGAATGATAGGATACTGGTAAGGTACTCCATTCGAAACAGAATTCTGGTTGCAGCGCTATGAAATGAACAAAAACATGTTTCAGAATTGAAAGAAGTTCTCCAATTCTCATGGAAGTATAACCAAAAAGACTGAGACATATTACATCACAAAAGGTGATGAGAATTATTACTTCATTGTTTACCATTATAGTAACAACACAATGCCAATATAAAACAAACTTACAACATCAGTTCCAACGATGTAGTCAAATGGTGGTTCAACGGCCCTTATATGATCCTCATTTCCCCAATCCAATTGTTCAACCTGAATAGAACCAAATGAATCTGAAAGGATAATATTTTCTATGTCAGCATGCCAATGATAAGGTTAAAACCTTTGGATATTTAAGTTCCTTGTATCCCAAATGCCATGAAATGGATTGGTACTAGTAAGTATGAGGAAGTCCAGCAAAGATAACAGGAAAATCCTTCACAAGATCAATCATAAAATCCATACTCCAAATACTGTATGAATCACAATATATACCTGAACTAGGATCCGTCTGTAAGATTCTGGAAGTATTACGCTCTACATTTCTTACTAGCAATGGCAAAACATCTACTTGATCTGTTGAAACTACATTACAACCCAGCATTGCCATTCCTGGATAAAGAAGTTTATATCAGACTAAGAAACACTACAGCACAGCTAAGAGTGTAGAGTATGACTAAATATATATCAAGCAAAAGAAAGTTCAGAAGTATCATATATGAATCATCAAATTGTAGGAAAGATGAAAATTACCAAATCCAGCTACTCCACAACCTGCTCCAAGCTCAATTGCCCGCTTACCTTTAAGTTTGGATGGGCAAAACCTTCCTTTTCTGCAGTTCTTTTCCTGTAACAGCCAAATCAATTGAGCTTCATAAGAGAAATTTGTAATAAAGATTGCAACTTAAGTTTATCACACATATGATGAATTCTCTTTCTATAAGCTAATTATAAATTTTGTTTCATCCAAATTCAGTTTCATTTTTAAATTGATTATATCATAGGACAGTAAAACTAATTGAGGCAAAGACCCTTTCGTGCTTTGTATTTCTTCTCTATCATGTGGCTGTAAAAATAATTGAGAAGACAAAGGAAAATGGTTGAGTAGTTAGAACATCCTGGTTGATTTCATTTTGTAAGAAGAAAAAGGTGACATAGAGTTGAGATTAAGAATTCCTTGTTCAACTGATTTAGGATCAAGATGAACCAAACGGAATTAATATCTCATGTTGTCTTATTTTTTGTCTATAATGCAACAAGCACAAAACTCATTAGAGCAACCGGACCAACTAAACTCAACCAAGTCCCAATTCAAATAAATTGGAGTCACAAAAAAATTAAGAGTCACAAAAAAATTAGCATAAGGTTTAGAGCCACAATTTAAGACCATAAGTGAAAAGAATATAGCTTACAAGGAACTTGATAAAGACAATTGATGCATCCCAAACTGTAGTTCCTAAATGCTTGGAATTCGGATCCTGCAATTTAAATGCTATTGAAAATTCAAAATAGATTCAACCTAAAAAAAAGAATTAAAGCAACCCATCCCACATAAGAAACTATTAACGATCTGAGCCTGGAAAATGGTGCCAAACTAAATCACAGACAAACAAAAAAGAAAACGTCTGGTTTAGCTCATTCTAAAAGATCATGCAACTCGGAGTAAATCAAAATCAAATGAAGCAGCTAATACTCACTATGAAGATGACTGACTTGCAGCAAATTGGAACTTTGAAGCTATACCTGAGAGAATTGCAATTGATGACCCAAAACTTCAACAGTAATGGCAGAAGTACTTGGTGAATTTAACCTGATAAAGACCAATTATCAAATTAAACTTCAAGGAAGCATCAGAAAATAGAACAGCACTTATTGTGGGATGACATGACCATTATGAGCAACATTAAGTTATATTAGAAATAAGTATCTGAGAGCAGTGCTTGGGCATATCCTGAAACTTTGTAGCACCAATATATAAGAGGCCTGAATATGGTTTATTTTCCAGTACGAAATCTCCAGTCCACTTACCTAAAAACCTTGATCCGAAACAAGTTTTTCTCTACATTTAACTCGACTTTTTTGTTTTTTTACCAAACCACTTGTAATTTTTCAAAGTGAAACAGTGTGGCCAGAATTATGAAAATCGTAATGGAAGAGTCATCGAAATCTTACATCTAAACTTTCTATTTTTAAGAAAAAAGAGGGCGAATCCATCCCATATGACTGGCAATAAGCTTATTAATCACACTAATGAATTGTTGCAAGAAACTCAGAATCAAAAGCTTAGAAATTAATAGATATGATGTTCGAAGAAATGATCACGTAATCTGGTCATAATCAGAACCACGTAAAGATGGGGAGATACCTGTCAGGCTCCATTAATGACGATGTAAGAAACTTTATCTTCTTCGGACAGTAACAGTCTGAGTATCAGTCAAGGAGCTAAAGACCTTGCGATGGCGGCGAATACAGATCAGTGTCGTAAGCTTTTCGGGTTTTTCTTTTTATCTCTTTCCTTTTTCCTTTGTTAGGAAATTGTTTTATGCGAGATAATAAATGGAAATATAATATGAATGATTAGTTGTTTTCGTTAAACATGAATCTATAATTTCTCTTTTTTCCATAATTTGTTCGTAAAATATTTTAAAATTTCTTTTTATATTTTATTACTTAAATTCGGTAGGAATTCAAGAATAATTAGTTACATTAAAATTTAATTTGAATATCAATAAATATTTTAAAAACTATTTCGACAATTTTTTATACACAAACAAAAGAACTTTTAACCCTATCACATTTCCATTAGTTTTTTGCTACTACGAAGAAATTTTGGGTGGTCTTTTCTAAGTGTTATTAGGACGTTACTGGTATTTGGATAGGTGGATTTGTCCATGATTGTTGTTCTCTCCTTGAGATAAAGTTGTTGGGTGTTTATTCGGATTTTCTTTTAGCTTAAAATTTAGGATATTGTCTGGTGGAGTTAAACTCAGACTTTGTAATTGTCATCAATATTCTATCAAATTCGATAGAGAAAAGTTTGACAAATTGTTCCTTAGCTCAGGGCATTAAGTTACTAATAACTAGAGAGTGGGTGGTAAATTCGCGTCATATCTCTCAAGAAAGAAATCAATGTACTGATTGATTGGCTAAATCTTCAAGGCTACACGTCATATTGATTATATGTACTATTAGGAGTTCCCCTCATATTGTCCAATCCTACTGTATAAGGACAAAACTGATGCTTCTCATCATAGGCATAGTGTGTAATTATTTAACTTTTGTGTTTCATCTCCCATGTATATAGGGAGACCTGGCATTATTAACTTAGGATCAAAATCCCTAATTCCTAAATTGGGCCATTGAGCATCCACGGAAGATAAGAATGTGGAGCTATCATGCTGTCATTCCACAAGTAATGGAGAGGAGAAGGCGATGATACCATATTAGAATGTTGAATATGGTTAGAGACGGGTCAATCACAAGGTCCTTGAAATGACGCCTTCTACAGTAGTCGTCAATGTTGATAGTGGACTTGGTGGAAGTAATTGGTACCCATTCAACACTCGTAGTGGTGAACCTTACCTAAAAACTATCATGACTTAAGCGTTCAAAGATAGCTTAACCAGGTGAAATCAATTAGGGTTTGAACTTGATTAGCTATGACATAATGTTGGTACATTGAATCGCTTGGCTATGGTGAGTCAAACCAATAATAGGTGTTTTTGAATGGACCAAGGAACAAATTATGCTCAAAGAGCAGATAATGGGTGAACAAACTAGATTGTGATGTGTATCATTTATACCATGTGTAAATCGGCTAAAAGCTTCACTAGCCATTATCCTTATATAAAGATCACAGGTACTATGACAAAGTTAGTAGATTGAAGTGTGAAGGAAGTGGGAAGATGCGACAAAGAATATAGAAAGTGACCGAAGTGCCAATGCTTTATTTTTAACACGTTCCTTTCAATTAATAGTAAAATTGGTAGTTTAATGTATTGACTACTCATTAAAGTAGTGCCTATTGCTATTGACTTTGTTTTAAAAAAAAAAGTGGTTCGAAATATGGACTACCAAGTTAGAGAACATAGTAGCTTTGTGTACACTTTTTTTTTTTTTTGCATATAAAGTCTCAAAATGCTTATCAATAGTCCATTTAAACAAATACTTTTGATATAGAAAGTTTGAGTATTGTATCTTTGAAACTATTGTGATAATTAATAAAAGTTGCATTTGTTGCATCTTTGTCCTTTCTTTCTCTTTTGATGTTTGTCCATTATTTTGCTAAAGTAAACACATTTATTTCCTTAGACTTTTGTGTGAAGTACTTTAAGGATTTGATAAAGTTGAATTGAGTTGTGTGAATTCAATTGTTTGTGAAGATTACGATGAATTTTAGTATGAACTTGGAGTTTTTGTCAAAATCTTTATAACAACAGCCATGAAAGTTATGAGGAAAGAGGTTTGATTATTGTTTGGTAGAGTTGATGACCGTGGAGTTTTGGAACTTAAGTATAATGGCAAACCCTCTAATAGTTAGTGTAATAGTAATGAGGTTATTAGACAAAGAGCATTCATGAAGTATGTTCTCCTCAAATCATTATGCAAATGTGGATAGTAGCACTCTCTTTGATACTCCTAAGAACCAAAAAAAAGAAGTAAAATGTTAAGGTTTTATAATTTTTTGGCATAAACTACTTGTTTATCTTCACATGAAACATGAGAGATGTAAATTGTTTATGTTCACTTTTTACTTTATTTTTAAACTAGCAAATAAATTGCTTAATATAATTAATAATTATGTAAATTTCATATAAAACAATAGTAGAAAAGATAGATAAAACTAATTTATAACGAAAGTTGGGTACAAGAATTGGTCAACTCATTAAGCTCGTGACCTCATGATTGCAGGTTCGGGTAAATAACCCGTGATCCATGTCTACCCTAAGCTTTGGTTGGAAGTTTACAATTTTCTTCCTTTAATTGACTTTTTATTTTATTCTTAGAAGTAACAAAGAGATCATTACTATCTGCATCTACATAATTTTTGACTTAAACTACTTGTTGGTCTTCAGCTGATACATGAGAGGGAGGTGAATTGTCTATCTTCTTCTTTCAGTAGTTGAAGATCAAGTAGTTTTCTTTGAAGATTATAAGACAAATTTCCTATTGAATATGAAATGATTTATGCATTAGGCCCTACATGAGATTGATCATGAAATTGTTGAACTCTTAATTCAATTAAAGGGCTAAAGTAGGATTATCAAAAACATTACAATGATTTGCTTAAAATTTAATATGTTTGATTCCTCATTCTTAAAATTTTCCTGAATCTCCCTTATGTTGCACGTAAACTTCATTTTTGTTATTTTCTTTATCTTTGATTACTCGAGTGATTTAACTTGCATTTTTCGCTCACTTTATCCTTCAACAGAATTTAGTAGTGGCATATTTTGTTATCATCAAAATCATGAGTTAAAATCTCATCATTTAATTCAAATCCAATGCTACTGTTGCTTCTTATGGTTATGTACAACTTTAGCAAAAAGTGGATGAAGCAGCACCATAAGATTTCAAAAGAGGTAGAATGAATCAGTCGAACACATAGTGAAAGAAGTGAACATCATAACAAAAGAATCGATAACTACAAGGCATAACAGAATTTTTTGTCACATCTCAAGAAAATCTTATGCATCCGTTGGACTAACCTTAGAAAGGGATTTCAAACAGTTTTGGACTGGTTCATATGGAAACAGTCTGGTCCTTTTTAATCTCAAGTTTGATAGCATTTGTCCATAAACAGCACGTTTAACCGGGAGTCGAAGATTGGAACTTGGAAGAAAGACACAAATCTTGCCTTTCCTCGTATAAAAGGCAGAAGATTGTAAGAACCAAGAAAGAATACCCATGCAGATTAATTTAATTGATGCAGTAGTAAAACCATGGAGGGTGTGATATGTACAGTGTGACCTTTGATACAGACCGTGTTCAGAACTCAGTCACCATATACTCTTATGCTATAATAGAAATCGTTTTGAGAATTAAGGTCTTTTTTGTTGTTCTTTCCCGTGAGAAAGCCATTTCTTTTTCAAAATTGCTGCTGTTGTAGATGTTGGACTGAAGTAAGATAAGATTGACTGAGCTCGAGAAAAAAGAGATCTTTTATTCTATATAATTGGAGGAGTTGTGGACAATACGTTGAATTATAAGATTTGTATAGTTGAGGTACTCTAATCGCTTAGAACGTTGACTAAACATTGTATGTACTGCTAGTCACGGCAAGCTTTCCTTGCATCCAGCTTGTCAGCATCTGTAGTGCAGCTTTTGGCTGATCCATTGGCACCATGTGACCAGCTTTGTAAACCTGTGATGAATTGTAATCTAATTAGTTTCTGAACAGAAGTGAATGAGAGACGGTGTGTGACAGGGAAAGGGAGGGGAGACCTTGAGGAAACTGAGAGGTCCATGTCTTTTAAGCTGTCCTGCTTCTTTGCCTTCACTGACAAATGGAACCGTAGAAGCTGCACCAAATTCCTTTTGGCCAGACCAATTCATGTCATGGACCCACCTTGAGTTCCCTGCAAGATGTGATTGTGCCGTAAGTTTAGTTGCATAATGCTTAAACACAAACATACCATTTATTCCATTGAACTTATGATCAAAGAAAAGGCTTACCAAGCCAATTGCATATGAGATCCTGATCTCCAGCATATATAAGCACGTTTATACCATCCTCAAGGAGAGTAGGAATTCCTACTTCAAGATTTTTCATCCAGTCCCTTACCATGGCATCGTAAACCTCACTACTGCATGAAACAAAGCCTCTGTTTCCAACCCCTAGAGCATCCCTTACTGTTTTTAGGTTCAGGAAGTCCTCCATGTTTGAGAAGTCATAGCATAAATTGCCCTCACATTGCTTTCTGATATCATAATACTGCACAGTTAAGTAATCACATGTTAAAATGTTATTAGTTAAGAATCAGTTCTGCTTAATCAAAATGCTGTTCTTTATTTTATTATTATTTCGGTACAGGATAATGGAAATATTCCTTACATTTATATTGCCAGCGACGTTCATGACTTCATTGAATATGCTGGTGCAAACATAAAATGCATCTTCACAAGCTTCACCATCATTGCCTGAGAATTTCCAATTCAATAGAGTTAACCACAATGACTTATCAATCATTTCTGAATTCGTATGTAGCAAAATGAGGCTGAGAGACAAGAGTTACCACAATCTGTTATTGCTTGCTCACAATCTGGGATCTTTATGTTTATCCTATCATGATCGGACTTTTGAATTAATTTGTTCTCTAGAGCATAATCAGTGTATGCTTGGTACTGGATGCTAGGATTAGTTAGACCATTCCCAATGGCGAATCCCTGTTAAATCATCCTTTAGTTGACAAGAGCTATGTTGTGGTTCCAACAGAGCGTGCATGAAACAAGTAGATGAAATGAAACTGAATAAAGCAGAGCGATACCTTAAGATTGATGTGAAGGCCTTCTTTATTCTTGTTACCCTGGTGCACCCGAGAAGCAAAGGCAGGGATGTAGTGTCCAGCATAAGATTCTCCAGTTATGTAGAAATCATTTTTGGCAAACTGAGGATGCTCTTTGAAGAAAGCCTAGCATCATCATTGGAAAACTCAGGTTCAGGTTAGGTTGGTGGATATTGGACCAAGGTTTTCTTGTAAGAAACTATCAGAAACTGACCTGCAAGAAGTCGTACAAGTCATTGCTAACCCCTGTTTCATTGTGTCTTATGTCACTTGCATCTGCTGTATAACTGAAACCAGTTCCAGTGGGTTGGTCAACATATATTAGGTTTGAAGCCTGCAAGTATGCAAAGGAAAGATGAAAAAAAGCCTTGCAACTGCAATTTCATTTCCATACAAAAAGTTGGCACGAGGGAATCAACAAGTGCATTCATGAGATCAGACTCGGATAGGTTCTTTCTATACCTTGTCCCAACCATACTCATTCCATACAAGAGACAGGTTGCTCGTTAATTGGAAAGGACCGTTTTCATAAAACAACGCCAATTCGCTGCTGCAACCTGGTCCTCCGGTCAACCATATTACAACAGGATCATTTTTGTTGTTTCTTGATTCAAAGAAAAAATAGAACATCCTGCGTGACAGCAGGAAACGTTAGCTACTCGACAGATTACTTTTTATACAAAATAAAAACTGATGCACAACCCGCCAAACTACAATAATTATCCAAGTCGGAATCTTATATCTCAGTATCATCACATTTTCATAACTGGTCATGGCTAGACAAATGGCCTATGGTCCTCTTACCTCGCAGCTTTAGTATGAGGAAGGCGATAGTAGCCAGCATGGTGACCCAAGTCTTGTGCGGAAGGCCCGGAATCGCCAAGAAGATAAAAGCTGAACTGCTTCTCAACTATCGCTGGAGTTTCCACCAAAGACTCATCATCTGAGCCCACGTTGATATCCTGTTCTGGGAACAAGTTCAGGTCTCTTATGAGCTTTTCCGCCTGCAATCTGGGTGACTTGATTGTCGAAGAGAATCGGACTTGCCTGTCAGGGGACTTTGCATCTGACAAAAATGAAATAATAAAGACAAAAAAGAAAAAAGAAAGCATAGCGTAAGGGCAAGTTGATGCCATTTCTGTTGTAACCTTGTCTGTGTCAACAATAGCCAATTAGTTGTTTGAGAACTTGTGATGGAAGTTGTAAGCTAGAGAGCTCGAGGACTCGAGTTTGTCTGTAGCTCAAGAAATGGTTTGTAAGTGAATTCTCCGTTGTTTGAACAATGTATTTATTTATATAGACTGGAAGTGTAACCATCACGCCCCTTTTGGAAAGGCAGGTTTCCATCCGAATACCCTGGCCTGAGCTTTACAGCACTCAAGTTGACTTAATCACCCGTAGAAAGAAATCCCAGTTCTCCCACCCCTTTAACAGACGCCAAATGGGAAAGCACAAAAAGTCGTCAATTTTGTATGTACAAAATAGCTTCTGATCCTTATCAGGGAAAGGAAAGGAAATATTGAAGAGAAAAGAATAGAAGAAAAATTAGATTTTCTTTCCCTTGTTTGTTTTTCTAATTTATCAAAGGAGGGAATTGAAACTTACAGACCTTTATGTCCTGATTATAGAACTTGTTTATCTTTTGTTAAATAAGGATACAATGGTAATTTACTTATCTTGTTTTGCTTTGTCTTGAATTTCTCCTCGTTTCCTACCAATTTGGTGGAAAATATATTTGGTCTAAATTTCTCTCCCTTTCCTCTCCATTCTCTCCCTTTTTTTAACTTATTTTTGTCCAAACAATAGAAAGGAAGAGAAATTGTATTTCTCGTCACGAAAAGACAAGTGGTCACTTTAACTAAGATAAAGTCTTTGGGTCGTTTTTCTAATCAAGCATCATCAACCATTAGCCTGGCACGTATGCAGTTTGCTCTGGAGGGGTTTTTTTTTTTTTACAACTCTGGAGGGCATATATGTTGAAGAGCACCCTTTG